>VWZV01001292.1:312650-405563 GCA_013397155.1 Irena cyanogastra
GGATGTAGTCCGGCCGCGGCACACCCCCGCCCGCGGCGGCGGGGACCGGGGCGGCGGGGCCGGGGCGGCGGGACCGGGGCGGCGGGGGCCGGAGGGCGCGGGGACAGGCGATATGGGGAGGGGGACCCGCTGTGACACTGAGAGAGGGATGCGGGGAGCCACCGTGACACGAGTGGATGTGGGATGTGGGGGGACCGGCTGGGACACGCCGAGAGGGCTACAGGGGATCCACGGTGACACGAGTGGAGAGGCTGCGCGGGCACCCGCGGTGACATGGGCGGAGTGTGATGTGGGAGACCGCCCGGGACACGGAGAGGGGGCTGCTGTGGGGAGACACATTGTGCGGAGGGGCTGTAGGGGCACACACTGTGTCACGGGTGTAGGGGCTGCAGGGGACCGCGCGGTGCCACCAGTGGAGGGGGATGCAGGAGGATCCAGCACGTCACCGGCGGAGGGGCTGCAGAGGGACATGCCAGGACATGGGTGTGGGGTGTGGGGGGTACCTGCTGTGACAGGGGTGGAGAGGTGCGAGGGCACCAGCCGTGCAGTGAATGGGTGGAGGGGACTGCGTGGGAAGCCACTGTGGAGGATGATGCAAGGGGATCAGCCATGCCGTGGGTGGAAGGGACTGTGCTGTGGTGGGACCGCTGTGGGGGCTGCAGTGGGATCCCCTGTGTCACCTGTGCAGGAGCCTCCTTGGGGACCCCCCATGCGATGGATGCGTGGAGGGAGCTGCGTGGGGACCCGCTGAGACACAGGTCCCATGCAGGCCTGCATGGGGAGCCACTGTGGGTTCCACGAGTGACTCACTGTGCAGAGAGGGATCACAGGGAAGAAGGGCCTGTGAGGGGACCCACTGGGTGCACCCAGCCTGGAGGGGTCACGAGTGGAAGGAGTCTATGTGGGGACCCCCCAGGTGTCCCCCACTGTGGAGGGGTGGGTGAAGGAGGGTTTGTGGGGGAACCTGTTGCTGCTCACTTGTGAGGGGTGCTGCAGAGGTGTCTAGGGTTGGGATCCATCCAGAGACCCACAGGCACAACAGGGATCCCTGGGAGGAGTGATGGCTTGGCAGGGACACCTCGGGGTGGAAGTGCTTGGGTACAGGCGAGCAGAGCACCAGGGTCAGCAGGGTGAGTGGTGGGACAATGGGGCAGGACCCCCCTCCCATGGACAAGGAGCTCACTGCTTCATCCTTATGAAGGAGGACATGGCCTTCCAAAAGATTCCCCACAAGCACGAGGACTTCAGCCTTGCGATGGGAAGACCCCTGACACAGCCCAAGCATTTGACACACAATACTGCATGTCCACCAGGCCTGGGAATCATGGAAAGCAAGAAGGGGGAGCCCCCCGGCCCCCCCAAGGCCTTGTAGTGACTCGCAGAGAGCCTCGGTGAGGCTGCTGGGGCTCAGCTCCCCACCCTTGGCTCTGTGTCCCAGCAAAGCCCCCTCCTGCAGGCTGGGAATGCTGGGGGGGCCGTGGGACAGCCCTGCTCCCCGGGCTGGCCTTTCTCATTGAAATGAGGAGGATTCAGCGCGGAGGGAAGCATTGACAATCGCTGCCCAGCTCCCAGCCAGCCGGGCTGGGCGGTGAGCGTGTGAGCGCGCGGTTCTCCCCTCGCCCCTTTCTTCTCCTTGAATCAAACCAGATGTCTCCCATGAAATGAGATTGCCGGAGCTCACGCCGGAGAGGGACAATGCGGAGGGATGCGAGGCTCCCGCCGAGCCACATCGCGCTGCGGCTCTGGCAATGGCAGCGGCTGCGGCCGGGGCTGGGGGTCGTGGTGTCACCGGTGCCTTGTCACCGGGGCTGGACCTTCCTACCCCCCACTGTATCCTGAATGATTTGCTCTCTCTGGCTCTGGGATCCTTACAGGAAGGTTTTTTTACTTTCCCCCCGCCCCCCTCCCCTCTCTGGGTCTACCAGCAGAAGATCTCAGCTGCGGCTAAACTCGGCAGATGGGGCACCCGGCACAAGGAGATGGCTCATCCACTGACTCAGCCGGTAAGGTGCTGCTGGAGCTTTCCCTGTGAGTTTGCCCAGGCACTTTGGGAAGGGAAATTTTTGCTTTCAGTTTGGTTTTGGCATCCAGGTTTCCTGATGTGTAGCACAAACTCGGGGAGATGCTGGGACACCAGCCCGAGGGGCTGCTGCTGGGGCAGGACCTGGCGTGGAGCTGCTGTGGGTTAGAGCTTGTGGTGGTTGTGCTGTAGGTGTGCACAAAAAAGAGGGAAAAAAGTAAAGCTAAGGGCAGGAGAACCCACCCACTGCTGTTTCATGCAGCTCATTTTGGTCATGGGTAGAACAGTGTTCTCAATCAGGCTTTATTTCTTTTTTCACTGTTGTGTGGTGATGGGACTCCTGAGAGTGGCAATTTGGGATGTTTTCCTTCGTGGCAGTTTGGGATATTCCTTCTTCTAAGAGGTGTGGTGTGTTTGTATTGGGATGTGATGGATAGTGGCTCCATAGGGCACACACACATCACGTGGCAAGTTTGAACACAGGCACTTGGCTGGGTGTGCCCCGTTCAATGGCCAAAAAAGTGCATTTAATGCACATGGGCGTTCTCACACACACACTGCTGGTTCCCTTGCACACACCTGCTGGCTGTGGCTCACTCCACGCTTACAACCAGGTGAAACCCTTGTGTGTGTCTGCATGAGCATGTGTTACAGGTGCAAACACACAGAGTTACGTACATTGAAATACGTCCATAAGTGTTTGTGCACGAGGTATTTGTGTGCACCCACATCTCCATGCAGGGGTGTTCCCAGCGTGGGTCACGTGTGTGTGCCCGTGTGCTCGTGGTGGGAACTCTCATGTTCTGCCCTAAAAATTATGGACTTTTCACTTGTCCAAGTTGGATCTCAGGCTGGCAGCAATGCCTGCTCTGGAGGCAGCGCGTCATTTTAGGGAGATTTTGCTTCCACCTCCATTTTAAGTTCTGGCACGGAGGTCTCAGGATGAGAAAGTGCCCCTGGAAATCAGAAAGTGAAAGGAAAAAAGGGAAAAACTACGGACCTCCAGCTCTGAGCATTCCAGCAGCATGAGCCAGGCCCAGAAATCACCAAACTGACTAAAAAGTTTGTGTTACTCCAAAAAAAAAAGCTGAAAATTGAGTTTCTTTTCATTTGCTTTCTCCTGGGGCTGTCGGATTTCACTCTGGTTACATCACCTTGCTTTTCTGCACAGCCACAAGGTCTAGAAACTTACTTTAAAAAACAAAAATTCATACTCGCGCAGATTCACATGACTCACAGAGCTGGGAATTTAAGGCAACCAGAAACGCTCCTAGAAAAATCACAGGAATTGGCAACATGGGCAGTGACTAATCCTGATGGGTCCCTGATAGCAGCATCTCTCAGTTCATACAATATTTTGGGGGCGTAGCTGGGCTACAACCAAGACTTTGATCCTCTTCCCAGTGATAGCAGCTGCTTGGGAATGATCTTACCTCCCGTCTGGCATCGCTGCCTCTGGGGAAGCTGGATTTCAGGAGTAATTCAGGTTAAAGTTAGCTCTGCCAGGTGGCCTGAGCCAGCTCGATGAGCTGGAGTAGGTCATAGGGGCTCACATTGCGGAGCTGTTGGGGGCTGGATCATTCCCAGCTCCCTGGAGAGAGGGGTAAAAGGTTATTTTTTGGGGGGCAGGTAGTGCTGGATCACGAGTGAGGATTTCACCATGGGTGTAGTCTCTGCACAGCTCTATCCACTCGGCGAACACCCCTGCCAAGGTTTTGGCAGAAACACAGCGTTTCTAGTTAAAAAGCGGGTATTTCCAAATGTTTTAAAATCCACATCCCCGAATTACTGTCGGGGGGAGGAAAAAGTATTAATTAAAGGCAGGGATGGCGGCGGAGCCCTCCGAGCAGAGAGGTCGGGATCAGGCAGCGGCATCACGCGCCCCTTCCCGAGGCAGGAGGCTGCAGAAGGATCAAAGAAAAGGGAGAAACTGCAAACTGCAGCTGCTGCCTGTGCCAGAGCCATCGGGGAGGGGCGGCCGGGCACCACGGCTGGTGACAGAAAGTTCTGTGGGAGGCAGGAATAAAGCTGACATTGACTGAGGAGGTGCCAGCAGCCTGTCCTTAGGCAAAGCAGCGGCTTAGAGTCACCATCGAGGGCTAACGCAGAGAGAAACTTTCTGGGGGAATTTGTGTCATCAGTGTGAAGCCGAATTTGGCACTTCCCAGTGCTGCATCCCTCTGCCCACCGACACGGACCAACTCTGGGGAAAAGGTGGCAGCTGCTAGGAAAGGTTTGATGCTGTGGAAGCATCCTATGTCCCATAGACTGAGGTGATGAGCTGATTGTGGGGAGGGCGGGGGGAGAAAACACCTGCTTGGAACCAGGACACCTTTTTTAGGCTTTTCTTCATTTTCATCTTGCATATAATCATAGAATATCCCCTGGTAGAAAGCTCAAGCTGGGATACCATCACCACGAGTGCTTTGAGGCATCATATCCCTGTCCCTGGACAGCTCATTTCAAGAACTGCTCAGCTGCACGTGAAACAGAAGTATCCCAAATGCTGGAAAGCTGTAAGGGCTCCCTTCCACTCTGAGCCCACAGCCCTATGTGCTGGCTGTTCCCTGTAGCACATGGTTTGGGGGGGACTCCATCCACCCAGGATGTCCCTCCATCCCTGTCTGTGGCCACCACTGTCCATATAATTCATCTGCTGCCTGTTGATGCTAAACCTCTTTGCTTTGTCAATGGGACTGGCAGCAAGAGGAGTCTCACTGTCCGTGGAAGGATCCTGAAGTGCTTTGCAAACATTTGTTAATTAAGCTGTTCTATGAGATAAGTAAATTAGCTCAAAGCCTGATCCAAAGCTCCTTGAAGTCCATTGGTTTTGGTGAGCCCAGGTCCATGGGATCAGGCCCAGGAGAGCAGGTTTTAAAACCCCTCAATTTTGTTAAGAGCTCAGCATATTGGCTGCAGATGGGTGCTAAGCTACAGGGACAATCTGGCGCTGGGATCGTGGGTGCCACACCCTCGGTTGCGTTCATAACGTGGAGGGTTTTGACCTCTAGTCACGAGGGGTTTGTTTTTAAAAACTGCACTAAGGTTGCTGAAGAAATTTCTGCTGAAATCTGGATAATTTTAGGTCTGGGATCCAAAGAGAGTGTTCAATTTCAAGGTCACACTCTCCCCTTATTCCTGCTGCATGTAGTTCATTTTCCAAGGAACGCGTTTTCCTCCCATTGGAATCCCATCTTCTGCAAGCAGATTAATTCCCAATTTCAATTTCTAGAACATCAGAATCGCCATGTGTTTCCTTGGGTATGTCCTGTTTTGAATTTTGTCCAGGGACGCGCTGGGGTTTTGGCACTTACCTGTGTCTGGATGTCCATCAGCCCAGAAACGGCGGCACAGCTGCAGATCAGCGCCGTGAGCCTCACACCCACCTCCACCGTGGTGCCAGTGGGGCTGGCTTCATGCGTGTGCTCCCACTCCTGCCTGGTGCATCCACCATCAGTCAGATGCTTCCTGGACATGTCAAGCCCGAGGCCCATGTGTTGGCCAGATGGTCCATGTGTGCCCAGGATGACAAACCCAGGATGTGTTGGATTCGCTGCACGTTCATTGTCAAGCTGTGCAGCGCATGTGCACGTATTTCTGTCCAGGAGATCTTGAAGGGAAGCACAGCAGCTTCGTCCAAGGGGCTTGCCTGTCTCCTGTTACCCTGACAAACGAGCCCTGTCTGTAAGGGTCCACCCAAGAGAGACGGATGGGCCATATTCCGAGGACAAAGGGAAGTGGTTTCAAACCAAAAAGAGGGGAGATTTACATTAGGTATTAGGAGGAAATTCTTCCCTGTGAGGGAGGTGGAGCACTGGTACAAGTTGCCCAGAGAAGCTGTGGATGCCCCATCCTTGGAAGTGTTCAAGGCCAGGTTGGATGGGGCTTGGAGCAGCCTGGGATAGTGGAAGGTGTCCCTGCACATGGCAGGGAGATGGAACTTGACGAGCTTTAAGCTCCTGTCCAACACTAATCACCCCACGATTCTATGATTCCCAGTTTGAAGACAGGAACACGAGTCATGGAGTCAAACCAACTTGCACTAGGTGCAACAGGAGTGGCACTGGCATTTCTGTGAGCTACACACGAGCTCCCTCAGCACAGTCACATCTTCCCGCTTGGAGGCTCAGTGCACCCAATTTTAATGCCCTTTCTAGTCATGAGTTCTTTTAAATGGAAACAGGGCAGGTTTATAGGAGGGGCAATGCCCAATGAAATCCCACTCTTTCAGGAACATGGATGTGAGTAGTGTTGGCTATTTTTAGCCAAAGAAGGCCAACAAGGAGTTTTGAAGCATGGATTTGGTGCTGGAGAAGAGTGACATTGATTATGCACACTCACAACATATACTGTTAAACACATGTGAAAGAGATTTTTTACCTTTTATCTGGGTGTTTTCTTGCTGTTTATAAATCTCAGGTGGAGTTGGGCATGCATGATCCTTAAGTCTTTTGTGTCTTTCTAAGCAATTGGATCAAAGTCATGCAGCAGGTCCAGAGCATAGTCCAGAGAGCCAGCACCCTATTTTTCCTCCTCTGGACAAGTGCTATCACTCCAATTTTGTGCAGAAGCACCTTCCCCCGTCTCACTGCCTCACTTTCCCCCATCATATTCCACAAGAGTTGTTGCACATTTTGACAGAGATGAGCAAAGTCATTACGTTGCAGGTGATGCCTCCTTTCCAGGGAGGCTCTAATCATCCTGTCGTGCTCCAGAGCTCTTCCTGTCGGTGCTAATTTTAGTCTCGTGGTGGAAGTTGCTGCCGGCTGCTCGGGCTGGGATGGAGCCTGAGCCACGCAGGTGTGTTGCAATCCTGATGCTGCTCCGGCATCCTGGATGTCAGACCTTGCTGGGAAAAGTCTAAGGAACACATCTCGGCACTTTTTTAGCTGCTTTGCACTTGCTTATGCCAGTCCAGGGATGGCTGATGCCTCTCCAGAGGCAGAGCAGGGACAGTGGGGACCTGCTTTTCCAAAAAGTTCAGTCCAATGCAGGCACCTAAACCAAGGGCCAGGTTTTCCCAGGCGTTCACTTCCTGGCTCTGCCTGTCTGGGCAGGCTCCTGCGGGAATGCTGAGTGATTCTGAGAGAGCAGGTCCTTGCTCTGCCGTGCAGAGAAGACCTTGTCAGCACAGGGACTTTGGGCACAAACAAGCGGGTGACGCTGTCAGGTCTTTGCATTTATTTTCTTTCTGCGAGTCCAGATCCTTTTGGAAGCATCTCACAGCTTGAAAAGAGGGAGTGTTATCGTGGCTCTGGGCTCAGCCTTGCCCTGCTCTGCTCTGGACACTGCTTTTGGTGGTGTAGGTTGATGAGTGGGACACAAGGATCTGATGTGTGAGAGACGAGCAGAGGGACCCAGGGAAGCTGTGGCTGCCCCATCCCCTTGGCTGCAAACAAGTTCTAAGGGAACTTAAAGCTCATCTTCTCCCAGCCCCTGCCACGGGCAGGGACATCTCCCACTATCCTAGGTTGCTCCAAGCCTTGCCCAGCCTGCTCTTAAACACCTCCAGAGATGGGGCAGCCACAGCTTCTCTGAGCAGCCTGTGCCAGGGCCTCACCACCCTCACAGGGAACAATTTCCTCCCAATATCCCTGAGTCCCAGCCTTCTGACGGTGGGAAGGCATTCCCCCTTGTCTTGTCCCTTCAGACCCTTGTCCAAAGTCCCTCCCCAGCTCTGTTGAAGCCCCTTTAGGCACTGGAAGCAGCTCTAAGGTCTCCCTGGAGCCTTCTCTTCTCCAGGCTGAATTTGAGCACATTAAAAGTTTCTCAGAGTTCTCTTCACCTCTGCCTTCCTGAGGTTAACAGCTCGGGAAGTACTCTGATTTCTGGGTTAAAAACTGGGAGGAACAAGGTCTTTGTCCAGCCTGCCACAGACTCCTGGTCTCAACTCAGCTCAGTTTTTCCTGGGCACCACCACCACGTGCTGCTGCACCAAGCACACGGCAAGGCAGAATCAGGCCCTGAGCCAATTTACCCCTTCTTCTTATCAGTCTAGACATCCTCATTATCCAGATAAAAGTCTGATCCCTCGCTGAATCCCACTAAGCTCCTGCCTGTACAGTACTGAAGGCAGAGGGCACTCGCCCTCACCCAGGACTCCCCTGCGGGTGGGAGATGCCACCCCTGGCTCCAGTTCCTGTGCTGGGAGCAGGTCACAGGGCGAGCGTGCATCATTCCGAGTGCTTTACCAATTACAAGTCATTACTAACGCTTTTATTACCATTATTTAATAGATCGTGTTAATTATTATTATTAATTTGCTTTAAAAGCAGTGTTTCCATAGCAACAGGGAGACGTGTGCTGCTTTTCAGGCACATCAAGTGGACACGTTCCCATCTCCTCCCCAACGGGCTGGCAGCCTACAGCAGGGCTGGGTGATGGAGGGGGCTGTGCTCTGGTCCCTGCGGGGATGGTACCAGCAGAGCCATCCAGGAAAGATGAGAGCACCATCTCTGTCACTGGAGGGTGACTGGAGAGTCCCTTGTGCCATTCCAAAGTTCCTGCGGGAGGCAGACTTGGTGCCCAAAGGCTGCAGATGGCCCAGGAGAGCAGAGCAGGTGTGGCACTGTTTGCACCTCCGTGTGACCCAGGAGTGAAGGCGCTGCTGTTAATTCCCACTTTGCTGATTCCCTGGACCACAGTGATCCCTCAGAAAGTGCCCTGTCTCCTTTTGTGTTTTCCAGTCAGCTGCAGAAGGACTGGGACTTGGAAGCCAGGCTGGAGTCCAGCAGACCTGGCTGCAGGAGCTCTGCAGTGAGCTGGGAGTTGCTGCTGCCGTGCAGGGAAGCTCTGAGCCTCGGCAGGTGCTGCAGCGCTTCCAGGGGCGATGGAAGGACCATCCAGGATGCTCAGGTGCCACTTCCCAGTCTCAGGCTGTCTACAGGCTCTGGTACAGGTGTCCCTGTGGTGAGAGGGAAACGCAGGGGCTGCTGCCAGTTCTTCTGAGGTGTGGTGAAGGCTTTGCCAAGGCTGGGAAGGCAACGCGTGCGTGCTGCTTTGTAGATTTACACTAAAGAGGGTTAAACACTGAACCCATGTCTAAAGTTGGCCTCTGAACCATCACATCCCTTTGACACTGTGCCCAGCTGGCCTTCACCCCACACTGCCACAGTCACTCCTGCCAGCAGGGATGTGCCTCACTCACAGCCTCTGGAGGGCTGAGGGGCTGGGGGTGTCACTTGCTGGGGCTGTGTCCTCGCGAGAGAAGTTTCCAGCAGAGGAGAAGCAAGAGGCCAAGGTCAAGCTCAGTCTGTCAAGGCGTGTCCTGAGCCCCAGCACTGCTCAGGGAGAGCCCACACCCAGTGATCACTCCCAAACAAGCTGGAACACTAATTGCTTGCAGCCAGAACACAAGGCCCAGCACCTGAGAGCCCATGGGGACCATGGCTCCATCTGCCCAACTTAAAGGGGTCCCTGGAGTGCTGGAGCCAGACAGGCTGTCACCTTATCCTTGCTGGTCCAGGTGGCCCCAGGGGTTGGCCAGGAGCAGACACATGCCCACGCCAGCTGGGTGCCCTGCCTCTGCCTCCTGCTGGCAGGTCATCGCCAATTAATTTGCCCACTGCTTTCTGTGGTGTCAGAGCAGTGGAAATCCATCGTCTTTGTGAAGGTTCCGAAAGCCAAAGCCTCGATCCAGCAGCTCCTCAGTGGGGGTTTGGAAGCTGCAGCCTTAAGGAACAGCAGCGGTGACAGCCGGGCAAGCAGCAGCACCCAGAGCAGCTGCTGTAAGGCTAAAAGCACTTGCCCCACAGCAGCACATCCCACATCATCCCAGTTCACCCTGCTCTGCTGGGGCGTGGGTTCTGTGCGGCTGGGAGAGGGGATTACCCCGCTCAGCCCTGCGTGTCCCCGGGGAGAGCAGCTCTCGGCGGGTCAAAACTGGGGGTGGCAGGTGGCTGGGACAAAGCCTCATGTCACTGTCACCCCCCGTGCCAGCTGTGGCATTCCCAGGGTTCGGGGGTTCCGGCTGCCCTGATGTGGGTAGGGGGGTGCGGGTGTGTCCAGATGGGACCCACCGGGAGCGCGGTGGCACTGCGCTCCTGCGGGGACACCCGTGCAGCCAGCTCCGCGCTGCACAAAAGCTGTCGGACGCGCCCGCGCCTCCCCCTGCTCCTCGAGAAGTGGAGAAACACAAAAGAGAGAGGCAGGAGGGCTGGGAGCGGTGGGAGAGAGGGAGGGAGGGAGAATCCCCCATGCCCGGAGCTAATCCCAGCTCCTCTAGGAGAGGGATCTCGAATAACAACCGGCCGCGGTCGAGGCCAGATGGATTTGATTTCATAACAAAGCAGGGGGGCTTGGGATCGTTTCGGAGCCTGCCAGAGGGCTGGATCCTCGGCAAGCGGCTAAGGGCCATCCAAGCGGTGTAAATCCAAGCGTGAGCTGCAGGCTGCTTGCACGCTTCCCAAAATGCCGGGATTGCCTCGGCTGCGGGAACATCTTCTGCTGCTCGGGAGCTCCCTGAGTCCCGGCCAGCCGTGGGGCACGGGGCAGCGCCAAATGCCCGGCGGCTCTGGGTTTGGCACGTGGACACAGCCAGCAGGGAAAGGGGAAGGGGATTGGGAGGCAATTCCTGAGGCTGCCACAGCCCCAGCTGTGGTGTCTCAGCACTCAGCGCTGCCGTGGGCTCAGATCCCTTCGTGGAGCACAGGGCAGATGTTGGTCCTGCTTTGGCAAATCCAGGAGACCCCCACTGCACCCCACCATGGCTGAAGCCTCCCACTCAGTTTCAGCATCTCCGAGGCAGGGAGGCGGCTCAGGGCAGTGTCACTCTGTCCCTGTGCCATGCCAAAGGAGGAGCTGTGGGTTAGGAGAGGGGATGGCACCCGGAGCAGCAATGCTGATCCCAGGTTTTACCCTGCTCCTGCCTCAAATGCCACCTTGGGCTTGCCTTGGAGCGGGTCGGTGAGTGCAGGGAGGAGTTTCCTGCACGTGGCAAGAATTCGGCATTTGGGCAAAGACCCCTCCCAGCTGTCTGAGGCCCTCCTGCATTTCCAGGACACATGGGGCCCTGCTCCTGACCTCGTTGTCAGGAGATCAGTGGGCACCTTGGGTCTGTTCCTTTCCTTGCAGCAGCCACAGTACCAGCAGGCGGATGCTGGGCACCATCTGGCTGAAGCAACACCAAAATCCCCGTATTCATTCCTGTCCCCCACGGTCCCTCGGGACACTCAAAAGGCGGCGGTCCCGTGCCTGGCAGGGTTGGGGTGCAGCAGAGCAGCACCTTGCTGCCGGGCGATCCCCACCGCCCTGCTTGCCACGTCTGCCAGTTGGTGCTTGGGCCAGCAGCCTCCCTGGAGATCTCGTTTCTGGAAACCGGAGCAGCCTTGGCGCTGCCCCGCCAGCTCCCCGAGCAGTGGGAGGTGCTGCCGTCAGCCCAACACCTGCAGCTCAGCCTGCGACTGCTCCCATCCCGATCGCTTGGCGCTCTGCCGCGGGAGCAACGAGATCCCGGCGCCAGCGATGTGCCGGCAAGAGCAAGCGGGGTGTTTTCTGCTCGGGGGAGGATGCCGGGGCTGTGCAGCTGGGCTGGAAGGGCACCGGGAGGCAGGCAGAACCGTGGGTCCGTCCCAGGAGCAGGGAGCCAGGAGCCTGGCTGCGTGTCCAGCATGGCTGGGACGCAGGAGCTGTGGCTGTGTCCTGCTCCCGTGGTCTCTCGCTCAGGGCTCTGTGCTCATCTCCAGCCCCGTCCCACAGCTCTGCGCTGGCTGCACGCTGGCTCACTCCGTGCGAGAGCTGCAGCTGGTTCTGATTCCTGCCACTCGGCAGTGTCTCCTGGCCGGCTCACCGGGACCATCTGCTGTCCGGGAACCTTTCCCCCTCTCTTTGCTGTTGGCAAAGAGCCTGGAGGCAGAAGCAGCTCAGCGTGGGGTGGTTGAGGCAGGCGCA
This sequence comes from Irena cyanogastra, assembly GCA_013397155.1. Classification (NCBI taxonomy): domain Eukaryota; kingdom Metazoa; phylum Chordata; class Aves; order Passeriformes; family Irenidae; genus Irena; species Irena cyanogastra. The sequence continues at coordinate 324,559 of VWZV01001292.1, forward strand.
GGCTGTGCTGCCGCTGCTCTTCCACTCCTGGGTCAAGACACGGTTGTTCCTCCCCACGCCAGCGTCCAGGGGATGTCGCCCCGACGCGGCGTGTTCAGCGCCTCAGGGACAAGCGCTGCCGGCAGGGTAGGGATGGCTTCTGTCCTCATCCCCTCGGGAAAACGCCAGCCTAGCATGGGAGCTCGGGACCATTTACTCCCAGCTCTGCTGCTCTAATGAGAAGCAGTCTCTCAGGCTTGGCCCCGTGCCTGTAAAAATGAATCCGTGCTTGCGCTTTCGGTGCCACGTGCTCTGCGGCCGGAGCAGGGGGTCTGTGCCGAGGGGTGGCACGGGACAGCGAGGGGGTGGCATCCCCGCGGGCGAGCGCCCCTGAGCCGCTGGGAGCCCGCGGGCTCCGGATGGCAGGCGGACCTTCCCCACGCCGCTCCGAGCCTCCAGGCTGGGACTTGGCAGAGCCGAGCGACACCTCTGTCTCGAGTCCCGGCCTCCTTCAGCAGCCGCAGGGCGAGGCTGGCCGGGGGTTCCACCCGCCGGGACGCGGGGCGAGGAGCCGCCGTGGGCCGCGCCGTCCCGGGGCTGGGCTCCCCGCTCTGTACTGCGGGCGTCAGACACGAGATGGAGCTGCCGATCCCTCCTGTGCCCTGCCTGGACTCGGGCTGTGCTCGGCTGAGCCTTGGCCCCCGGCCGGCCGGGCCACCCAGCCGCAGAGCACGGGCGGAGTGACCTTGGCATCGCCTCGGGGGCCGGAGGCTCCCCTTGGCCGCGAGTCTGGGGGTGCGGGGGGGTCCGCGGGTGCGAGTCTGGGGGTGCAGCAGGGTTTGCTGCTGTGTTTTTTCTGATGCGGTCCCATGGTGACCGTGCCTGGGCTGGCCTCTCACTGCCCAGGGGAAGGGAACCAGGATGGGCCCAGCTGTGTATCACAGCAAAACCACAGGCTGGTCACACCCTGGGAGTCACAGAATCACAGAGTGGCTGGGGCTGGAAGAGACTTTGAAGCCCATCTCCTTCCACTGTGCTGCCATTGGCAAGGACACCTTCCACTATCCCAGGTTACTCCAAGCCCTGTCCAACCTGGCCTTGGACAATTCCAGGGATGGGACATCCAAAGCTTCTCTGGGCAGCCTGGCCTCACCACCCCCCTCCTTTTATCCTTAGACAGAGCAGAGGCTTGTGCAGAGCCTGCAGTGTGGATGATGCTGAATAACCATTAATAATACATTGCTTTATTTGCATTATGGTGATTTCCAGCATCCTCAAGGAGAGCAGGTCCTGGCTTTGCAAGGGGCCATGTATGGAAGTCCTGCCAGAGAGGATTTATCATGGGACCTGTTGATCACCAACATGAGTGAGCTCATCAGCAACATCGAGATTGGAGGCAGCCTGGACTGCAGTGACCTCTCACCAGAGGAGTTCACAGCCCTGAGGGATGTGGGACAGGCAAAGATCCAAGTTAGGACCAGACCCTGAATTTTAGCAAAGCAGACTGCAAGCTGTCCAAGGAGTTGGTCAATGGGAGCCCTAAGAAACTGCCCTTAGGGCAAGGGGGCAGAACAGAGTTAGCAGGTCTTTAAGGGCTCTTTCCACAGAGTGCAAGAGCTCTCAATCCACACGAGTAAGAAATCAGGAAAGGAAGACAAGAGACTGGCACGGCTGAGTGGAGACCTGCTGATCCACTGGAAGGGCAAGAAGGAAATGGACAGGCAGTGGGAGCAGGGATCATGGAAAGAGGACAAATGGCAACAGATTTAAACTTTAAAAGAGTAAGTTTAGTTTAGATATTAGGAAGAAATTCTTCCCTGTGGGAGTGGTGAGGCACCAGTGCAGGTTGCCCAGAGAAGCTGTGGCTGTCCCATGCCTGGAAATGTTCAGGGTTGGACAGGGCTTGGAGCAACCTGCTGCAGTGGAAGGTGTTGCTGCCCATGGCACAAGGGTGGAAGGAGATGGGCTTTAAGGTTCCTTCTACCCTGATCAGTCCATGATTCTGAGATTCTATATGCTCGATGAGATCACCTCTATGCAGACAAAGCCCCAGGTGTTAAGACAGTAATGGAAGAATGGAAAAATGGAAGAATGTGCTGAACCCAGCCTGGCAAATGGAGAAACTGAGGCAGGGACCTCTGTTTCATGGACAGATGAGCTCTGAAGACCCCACACCTCACTGGAGGGTGGAGGAGATGTTTCAGCACTAGGAGTGAGCACTGCAGGCCAGGCAGATCTGAGCATCCAATGAGTGGGGCCAGGCTTTGCACAGAGAAGGGCAAAAGGTAGAAGTGGAGGCAGTGGAAAGAGAAACTCACCTCCAGCATGGAACACGAGGGCAGTTTGTGCTCTCTGCCTTTGTCGTTGGAGCCAAGGGTGTTTTCTGATTGTCCATGAGTTGTTCCCAGTGAGATCTGTCCTCCAGCCCCTCTTGTAAAGTGGTTCTTGGGGCTGCTGTGTGTCACAGCACTCTCTGCTTCTGCTGCCACTGGCCCCCAGAGCCTCCATCCTACTGCTCTCTGCAGCAGTTGGGGTCCCCAGCTAGCACAGCCCCCTTTCCTGGTGCCACAAGCTCCATCCTGCCCAGTCCTACCCCACCCTGTGGTCTCAGCTCTGCCCTGAAATTACAGCAGGGATCCCCCGGCTTCCCCATCCCAAGCCCTCTCGAAAGAGTGGCTGAACCACAGGGCCCACAGATCCCAGCCCACAGCCACGGGGCCCTTGGCAACAGGCAAACAAACAGCCCGTGCTGGCTTCGTCAGCAGCGTGATTCACAGTGAGCCTGGGAGCGCCTGTGGGGCCACTCGGCCTCTCCTGCCTGGCACAAACGGGGACAAAGCTCTTTTTTATCGTATTTTTCCTTTGATGTTAATCTGCTCATCTCTACTGCCTTTTACGTCCAAACCCCTTTAAGAAAGCTTGCACTGCTCCTCCTCCCCTGGCCTGGGGGTGCTGCAGGAGCAGCTCCAATGAGCGGCACAGGTGAGCCTGGCCACGGGGCTGCTCTGGCTTTGTCCTCTGCTGCCAGCCCTGGATTCCCCCTGCAAACCACAAATGTCCCTGAGGATATTTTGGGACTCCAGGCCCTTCCTCAGAGCCAACATACAGAGCTTTCTCCATGGGGCAGATTTGTTCACCCTGCTTTGGGAAAAGACTTGTACCTCCCAGCTTGGATGAGAGCAGCTTCAGGGCTGTTCTGGCTGTGCAGGGCTGGCAGTGAGTCCCACACCCCCTCTGCACCATGCTCTGAGTCCAGCTTTGTGCAACGTCCTGCTCTCATTTCTCCAACTGAACCCATTTTCCTTTTCTCCTTTGATCTGAGGGACTCTCCCAGCACTGAGGTTTTCTACTATTTTGAGTGCAATATTTTTTTTAATTTGGCTTTTTGGATCACTAAATGTGGTAAAGCCAACCAGGCTCATCGTGCTGCCCTCCACCTCAGTGGCAGCACCAAGCAGGCCAGGAGGGAGAAGTGCAGTGACCAGCAGGAAGCACAGTGGGTGGAAATTAATGGCAATGGCTGAAAATGGACACATCTCTCAGGGCTGACAGGGTTTGCCCTGTGCAGATGTTGCCCGAACCTAAATGTTGGTTTTCAGCTTCTTTTCTGCTTCTGTTAAGGTCGGGATTGAAGGCACTCGAGATGATATTTCATGTTCAGGCTTAGATGTTTATGTTTTTCTTATCTCTATTGCAAGTCCTGAGTTCTACAGTATTTTGCTAATAAGTTATAAAATGTCTTGTTTTCTTATCTCTATTACAAGTCCTGAGTTCTACAGTATTTTACTAATAAGTTATAAAATGTCTAACTATCTTTTGTTACAAGGTCTTTTAAGGCTAAACTATTTAATTAAGAAATGACACTTAAATTATTTTTACTTTTAACACAATAACTAATCGCTCAAAGTCTGCAATGCTGACTTTTCTAATTCAAAAATACCACCCAAACCCATGAAGAAGGAGGTGAAGAAGAACAGCCAGCCACTGCCCTAAAACTTCCATCTTGCCTCATATATATTACTATTTTCTAAAACCCCAAACTCTAATTTTTCCACCTTGTGATACTACACACTTCTAATCAAACCACACACCCATAATCTCAGTACTATCAATCCATTTTGGAAGCTTTTTCTACAGTCTCGGGTATTTCCTTGTGGGTCTGTGACCTTCAGCAGCTTTTCCTGCTGATGGAAGATGGGCAGCAATGGTTCATCTCCAGGAAATACAGAGTGTGGAGAAGGGGAGAGGTGCTCAGCAGCCCCACAGCCCCGGGCTGGTGTCCATCAGTGCCTGGCAGTGCAGGTTCCCTGCCCAGTGCTGAGATCTGGCTGCTCTGAGCAGCTCTGCTGAGAAGGAGCCAGGGATGCTCAACATGCCGAGTGCACAGGGAGCATGAGCCTTGGGACAGGGAGAGAATTCCTGGAGCTGTGCCAGGGAGGGTCAGGCTGGATACCAGGAAAAGGCTCTTCTCCCCGAGGGTGGCCAGGCACTGCTCAGGCTCCCCAGGGAATGATCACGGCTCCAAGGCTGCCAGAGCTCCAGGAGCGTTTGGGCAATGCTCCCAGGCACAGGGTGGGATTGCTGGGGTGCCCGTGCAAGGCCAGGAGTTGGACTCATGATCCTTGTGGGTCCCTTCCAACTTAGGATATTCCATAATTCTACGGTTTTTCCCATGGAATCCTGCTCTCTGAGCTTGTTTATATTGCTCAGAGTTGCCTCCGCAGCAGCACAGGTGGCAGATTTGGAAGGAAGAATGGAAGAGTGGAGACTTCCACATCCCTGTCATTCTGAGCTGAAATAAGCTAACACCATATTTTCTATGAGAAAATGGCTGGGATGTTTCTGGCAGGATGTGCTGACACTGAGGCGTTCACTGCCGTGGGATCCAGGGTGGTCAAAGCACAAACAGGGATAAGAAGCTGGGTTTGGAGGAGCAGTGAGTTTATAAAACATCTCTGGCATAAGAAGACCTCAAGATGCTCACAGCTGGATTTGCTGGGGCTTGATTTCCTTCTGCCATGCACTCTGCTGCCAGCTGGTCACACACACCTGCAGACACGGCCCCGTTCCTGAGGAGCTGCCAAGGACAGAGGAGGTGGCACCACTGAGGAACTGGAACAGCAGGAAGCCTGCTGAGGAGATGGGATGCTGTTTGGAGATTGGAGTGTGTCTGCTCTGTCCCCTCTGCACCAGGGATCCCAGGAGGGATATGCCAAGGCCTCTCCCCCTTTCTGCCTTTTCAAGGCAGTGAAAAGGGGTGTGACTATCTGCACAGCCAATGTGGGGCTCCAGGTGTCCCACGTGCCTTGTCCCTGTCCCCATCCCTTCCCCAGGGCCTGGGGGCTGCTCTTCACTGCAGCCTCCCGCTGAAGGTGAGCTTTAATTCCTGCAGCTGGAGCACAAGGGCAGAGCTGGGCATTGTGCACATGGGCAAAGTGTACAGGAGGAAGAGGTGGTGGAAGAGGTCACTCTCTAGGTGGGAATAGTTCATCCTGAAGCTGTTCCTGGAGATTATTTTTCCTGTGGGATCCTTGAAGCCCCAGGCAGTGGAGCCCCTTGAGCACAAGGAGGTTGAACTGCAGGAGCAGCAGCAGCCCGGGGCTGCAGTTTCTTACACCAGAAGACGCCCACCCTGGGACTTCCCCGGGATAGAGTGAAGGTGCCAGGATCCCTGCCAGCCCAGGGAATTGGGCCCTCAGGCCAGCTTTGGAGCTGGGCAAGCTGAGCAGGGCTGTGGCGAGCCCTGGAGGCAGGATGGCTTTTATCCAGCGTGGCACTGGGGAGGGCTAAGCCCTGCCAGCGGCCTGGATCCTCTCCAGCTCTGCTCTGCACAAACATCCCCTCGGCACCTCCCCTGCCCTGCAGGGAAACGCGTGAGCTGCCGGCCGGGGATGCCTCCGGGCTGGGACGAGGGCAGGGAGCTCTGCATCCTGTCCATGGTGCTGCCTGCCCGCCCTGTGGGGCTCAGCGTGCCAGGGTGAGCTGGCACGGACTGCGGGAGGAAACCTGCACCGCCCTGCACACCACATCCCTGCCCTGGCATCCCTGGCAGTGCCACGGGCCTGGCTGGGGGCTCCGGGGGGGTTCCAGCCCCCATCCCTACCTGGCAGTATCCCGAGGCACATCCCATCCCTGCCTGGCAATGCCCCGAGGGACATCCCTGCTTTGGACCTGTTCCAGCACAAACTGTGAGAGCAGGCAGGAATCCCCTCAGGCGGCTCTGTGGTTTGTTTGTGAAGCCCCCGGTCCCTGCTCTGCCCCCAGGCACTGTGTGCCCACGGAGAGCACCAGCTGCTGCAGATCCCCAGCTCTCTCCGAGCCTGAGATGATTCTGCTGCTGCAGTGTGGGAAGCAAAGACTCATTTCCAGATGTGCTGAGGCTCCCCTAATTTGCCCCAGGTGTCTGGGCAAAGCGAAAAGGGATTTTTTAACTCCTTTGAGTCTCCCCTCAGGATTGATGGGGGCAAGCCATAGTCCCACCAGCCACTGCAGGTCTGGGGGCTGTTCCAAAGTGGCATTTAATGGGGCACATCCCGGGCTGGTGTCTGTGTGTGTGAGCCTCCATCCCTCTGCCCCACGCTGGCCTGGTCTCGTGCCAGCCCATTGTCTTTTGGCTTTTCCTGCAGGCACCAAGCTCCCTGCTCTGGGAAAACTGGTGCTGAGATTGTGAGCACGACCCCAACCCCGCGGTGCTGGCGGCTGTGGGGAGCAGGAAACTGGCTTGTTTGGGATCTCACATTCAGAAACTCTTCTTTCAGTGAAATGGGATATTTACAGCAGATGTTTGTGTGGTCTACTGACTTTATGGAAAATAGGCTGATCCTGCTTGATAGAAGGATCAGCAAAGCTGGAAAAGGGGATAGGAGGGCTCAGCACCTCATCCGTGATCCCCCACGATTAACCCCTGAACTGAGTAACGGAGCTACAAAGCAACAGGGCACAAGAACAGCTTTTCCTTTAAAGCCCGCCCCTCGGGAGGGCTCACGGGAAGCCGTGAGATGCATTTTCCATTGGGTCACCACTCGCCACTTGGCAGCCTGACCGCAGCACCCGTGCTGGGGCTTTGGGAGGGTCTGGCAGAGCCTGGAGCAAGCTGCACGCCCCAGAGAACACTCCCCTGTGCCTGGCAGGGTGGGTTCTGGCAGGTGGCAGCCTGTGGGTGGGCTTCCACCTCTGCTGCTGCACCCACGGGTCCCTGCTATCTCCTACAGAGAGATTCAGACGCTGGATTTGGGGAATGGCTTTTCTCCTGGAAGTGGAGCATGGGAATGGGGGCACACGGGTGTCTCCAGAGCCACTGCAGACAGAGCTCTTTCCATCCCAGGATCTCCAGCAGAGCAGAGGTGACTTGTTCCAGTGTCCCCAAGGGGCACGTCAGGGACGCTGTGAGCCTGAGCCTGCACCTACAGAGCCTCATCTCCCCGTTTGGCCTGTCTGTCCATCTGCCCTGCCTGGCTGCTGGCCGTGGGGCAGTTTGCTGGTGCTGGTGGTTCTCCTGGGTGGAGGGGCAGGATCCATGCCAGAGGGGTTTGGTGGCTGCTCTCCTTCCCACTGTTGGACATCAGAGCAGAACCATCAGCACTGCCCTGGCTGCTGCACGCTGCCAGTTGCAGCTCCTCAATAAATACAACTGGTAAATCTATTAATTTTACAGCTCTAATTGATGTATTGCTGTAATTACCTTTTATAACAAGGCAATTAAACCCTATTAAAGATTATTAGCTAATTAGAACTCCTCTCTGTACACACCCCAACCCCCTTATGTGCACAGATTGTTGGATGGGGGAACTGGAAGCCCTTTGCAGCTGGGTCCTGAGGTCAGCGTGATGGGTCAGGATGCTGGATGGGGAGATCATGGAGTCACAGGCTTGTTTGGACTGAAAGAGACCTTGAACCTTCTCATTCCCCCCCCTGCCATGAGCAGGGACACCTTCCACTATCCCAGGGTGCTCTAAGCCCTGTGCAACCTGGCCTTGGGCACTGCCAGGGATGGGGCAGCCACAGCTCCTCTGGGCAGCCTGTGCTGATGCCTCACCACACTCACAGGGAACAATTTCTTCCCAACATCTCCTCCAAACCTTCTCTTTTTGAGTTTAAAGCCATTCACCCTTCTCCATGTCCCATTCCTGTCTGCACCACCGTCTCTCTCTTCATTCTTGGGCGTGTCACCTGGCCAGGGCTGCTGCCTGCATCCAACCCAGACATTTTCCACTTCCTGGGATCAGATGGGAAAAAATGTTGAGGCTGGGATCTTCTTCTCCTGGCAGTGAGGTGGATGGGGGTACAGGGCTAAGGATGAGCCCTTGGCCAGAAGAATGGGTTTAAAGGGGAAAAGCCCCACTTGGAGGTGGGGTGTGTCTGCCCTGGAAAGGAGAAATGGCCCTGTGCTGGCAGCAGGATTGAGGAGAGTACATCGGCTGGGGAGAGAACTCGGAAGGTGTCCTGGAGACAGGGGTGGCACAGCCCTGGGGTGCTGTGCAGTCTATGAAGCAAACCCCAGGGTCCTTGCCAATAGCCTAAAAGACCTGAAAAGGCATCAGAAAAGCAGCTCACAGGGGTCCCCCAAGGCCACTGCCTGACCCCACGGCTCATCCCCTTCCTGCCCCCCTCCATGTGGGGGTCCCTGGAGCTGCAGCTCCTCTCGCTGCTCCCAAACCCAGCCTCATCACTGCCTACATGCCATTTGTACCACAAAATTATCAATTACAGGCCCCAAAACTGGGCTTTTTTAGAGACTAAAGAGCTGGAAGTGCGTTGAAATTCCAGGGACATGGCTGCTTTCTGCCTTCTGAGTCAGATGCAGCCTCTGCTGAGAGCCTCTCCCCGAGCCCCAGCTCCTGTCCCTGCCTTGTCCCTCACCCGTCCTCAGTGTGCTGCAGCGTTCTGCACCCCGAGTTCCTGGAGAAATCCGTGTTAGGGGGCTGAAGCACAGCCCCGTGCCTGTGCCAGAGCTGTGGAGCACAGCCAGCCCTCCTGGCTCATCTCACCTCCTGCCTCTTTGTCAGACCCAGTGAGCAGCTCAGGGCTGTGCTAGCAGCAGGTTCCCATCCCCACGTTGGGTTGGGATGCCCAACATGATACAAAAACCCATCGGAATATAAAAAAGAAACATCCTATCACAATAAAAAACCCCAAAAATTAAAATAGACTTTTAATGAAAGTCACTAAAACACTCACCATCCTAAAACTAACTTAAAAAACCAACAGCCCTATCTAAATAAACCAGTAACCCCTAAAACAACAACAAAAAAAGCTCTCAACAATTAGTAGAAGAACAATTACAAAAAAAAATCAAACCAAGAAATAATCCCTAAAATTCACCAATATTTGTTACCCACAAAAAAACTTCCAATTCATAAAAACTACTCCACAACCCCCCCCCAAAAATCAACAAAATCATTTAAAAAATAAACCCACTTCAACTCAAACTTCCTTTTCTCTGGGGGCTGCTGGGGAAGCGGAGCAGCGTGGGGCTGTGGTGTCCAGGGGAAGGGGCTTTGCAGTGTGGGGACAGCGCTGTCCCCCCTGTCCCGGGGGAGCTGGCTGTGGAGCAGCTACTGCAAAGGAGCTGAAGTCTGACCCTCCCTGGGGGCTTTTCGCTCCAGGCTGCCAAGAACCGAGCGGGCTCCCGGGCGAGCTCCCGGGCGAGCTCCCGGGCTCCCCCGTCTCGTCCAGCCCTGGGCAGCCTCGGCTTTGGTCCCCGGGCAGTGAAGCGCGGGGTGCTGAGCCGGGCTCACAGCACGAGCTCTGCGGGCAGCACGAGGAGCCAGGGGGTGCCGGGAGTGCCAGACCAGCGACAGGCTGTGCCAGTGACCCTTAGCTGTGATTTCCAGCTGTTGCCCAAGCCGGTCCCTCCCCGCCTTTACCCCGGATGCCATTTCCCACATTAAGGCAAGGCAGCTTTAGGTCACCGTGGGAATGCTCCGCTCCGCGCCCCCGCGGATGCCCTGGACGCGGGCAGGCACCTCCTGCTGGGGGAGCACCCTCGGGCGAAGCGGCCTTTGGCTTGGCCTTTCCCTCCCACCCGGGCTTAGAGTTTGAAAGCAAACAGCGCAGGGCGGGCGGCTCCGCGCGTCCCACAGTGCTGCGCGCCCGGCAGCGCCGAGCCCGCCCTCCGCCTCCGGTAGCCCGTGGCCACCGTCCCCGGTGCTCCCGGCCTCAGGGCCCGGCCGCAGGGTCGCGCCTGCTCTCGCCTGCCCCGCTGTGTGACACGCACGGGCTGCGGTGTCCCCCCAGCAGAGAAGGTGTGGGGAAGGAAAGGCAGCCCGGGACAGGCGAGGAGGCAGGAAGGGAGGAATTAGTGTGGAACTGAACAAAGGAATGGGGTGAAGGAGCGCAGCCCCCCCGGTGACGCAGGGAGACCGGTGCTGAGTGGGTGGTGGCACAGAAAGCCCCTGCCTACAGCTCTCGGGGGCTTTCTCCATGCAGAGAGGGTTACCCTGCGAGCCAGGGTGGGGAAGGGGGTGTAGCGAGGCCGGGGAGGGGCGGGGGGAAGGACGGGGAATCCCAACCCCTCCGCGTGGCGGTGCCAGGAGGGCTGTGCCCATCTGACACCCTCCTCACCGCCCCCCTTTTCTCCCCTCTCCCCTCCCGTCTTTGACGTGGCACTGGTGCAGATTCCCGGCATGGAACTGTTGCTTTTTGAAAGTTTGACTCTAGATCGTTGCCGGGGTCCCTTCCCCAGCCCGCCAGCGGCAGCGCGGGTGCCAGCGGGTTAATCATTGCCGGCGAGGGCACACGCGTGTGTCCTGTGTGTGCTCTGCGTGTTTGCGTGTGTTGCTCCGTTGCTGTGTGAGTCATTCTCAGCCTCCCTGCGGCTCCGCTGAGAGCCGAGAAGCGAATTGAGCTTGGAATGCAGCGCGGACAAGGAGGAGCCGGGGGGCCGCGGCTCGGGAGGCGGCTCGGGTTGGCTGTGCCCTTGACCTTGGACCCCTCTGTTCGCAGGGAATAGCTGGGCGAGGTTGAGCTTTCCTTGCCGCAGAGCCCAACTTTCCAAGCAGGAGCTGACCAGGAGGAAGCTGGACCCCCCCGGGACCCCCGCCCACTCCTCATTTCTAGGGTGTAAAAGGGTTCCTTTTCCATTCCCATCGTCATTTTAGTCCCATTTCTCACACACGGGAGGGTTTGGCTCCACAGCACAGCGCGGGGGAGGGGGGGATGGAGTCCGAGGAGGTGACCTCCTCTCTCTGGTAGCACTGGGAGTGCCTGGAAGCATTTGGCAGATCTGGAAATGACGAGGCTCAGCAGCGCTTCGAGGGTGACAGAGCACCTCGCACCTGCTGGGAGGACTGGGAATCACCCCTGCTGGGAGCTGGCGATCCTGGAAGGTGCTTGAGTGGGACTGGAGAGGGCTGGAAGTGGGAGGAAGGAGAACAGGAATTGTGCAGGGAATTGGGGTGGGGGCTCAGCTGGTGCTCAGGATTTGGGGAGCTACAAACTGGCACAGCTGGCACTGAGGAGAGCTGGGAAATGGGGACAACCAGTGCTGAGAGAACTGGGCAAAAGCAGTGCAGGGAAGTGGGTAGGGGGGTGGGGGCATTCTTTGGTGCCCCAGAGCTCTTTGTGTGGGATGCCTCAGGACTCAGGGGAGCCCAGACCAGGTTGTTTTGGGACAGTATTTAGGTCCCTGGAGCCCAGAGTTTCAGGGACCCCAGGATCCTGTGCAGCCTGTGGCTCCTGCATGAGGGTGTGCCAGGACCCCCCACACCCTGGGGTCAGCTGCTGGGATGCTGCCTGCCCTGTCCTGTGGGACAGCAATGTCCTGGAGGTGCTCAGCCCAAGGGTCCTGCGGTGCCTGGCTGCACCTCCTCACTGCAGCCCCTCTCAAGGTGCCCTTTTCCCTGGCCGAGTCCTCCCAGTCTGCAATCCAGCCTCTGTCGGGGGAATCGCCCTAGAAAATCGTGTGGAAGGGGGGGGGTTACCCCGGACTGAGCCCCCAGAGACGCCCTCCCGAGGCCCCTTTACCCAGGGCTATTTTCCCAGCCTTTCCTAAGGAAGGGCTGGCACTGATGCGAGTTGTCTCCACCCAGGTTTTGGATAACTCCACCCGCCGCCGCCTCGCAGCTCCTCCTCCCACTGAACAGCCCAGCTGGGATATAAGCGAGTCACTCAGGCACCGGGAGCTGCCGCGACAGCTGGGCGGGTGGCGTGGGACATCGCGCCGCGACCTGAGCCGTGCCCTTCGCCTCGACGCCGGACCCCATGGCGACGCCTTCGCAGAAAAGGAGCACCCGCAGCGGGGCTTCGGGGACCCCCTTGTCCCCCACGCGCATCACCCGGCTGCAGGAGAAGGAGGACCTGCAGGAGCTCAATGACCGCTTGGCCGTCTACATCGACAAGGTGCGCTCGCTGGAGCTGGAGAACGCCGGCCTGCGGCTCCGCATCACGGAGTCCGAGGAGGTGGTGAGCCGAGAGGTCTCGGGCATCAAGGCTGCCTACGAGTCCGAGCTGGCGGATGCCCGCAAGACCTTGGATTCGGTGGCCAAGGAGAGAGCTCGGCTGCAGCTGGAGCTCAGTAAAGTCCGGGAGGAGCACAAGGAGCTGAAAGCCCGGTGAGTGCCCCGGGGATGGAGGGGACGCAGCGGGACGGGTGCTGTCGTCATGCTTGGCAGGGAGCCGGGAGGGAGGAAGGAGAGACCTGGAGGAGGCAGGGAGGGAGAGGAAAAATCCGTGGCCTGGCCGGGGCTGGAGTGTCTGTGGTAGGGACAGAGTGTCTTTGGTTGGGACCGAAAGAGGAGAGAAGCTCTCTCGTCATTCCTGCTCGCCTTCCAAGCGCCATCTTTGGCCGGGATGTCCTTGGAGCGGGGATTTGGGAGCAGAGCTGGGGACGCCTGGGGCCGGGGCTGAGCAGACGTGCCCTGGGCCCCCGGCAGGGTCCGTGTTATGCGGGCCCTGAGCACCGGGCTGGCGGCCCTCTGCCTTCGTCATGCTGGAGCTATTCCTAAACACGCTCCGGCACAGCCCGGGAAGCGCTGCCAGCCAGCTGGCTCTGTCCTGCCTACAGATTTCGCCTGCTCGTCCTATTTTCCTTTGCTGTCTTTGGCACCGGTTAAAGAACCTACTCCAGGTTTTGTTTGCCTTAACCCTCCCCGTGCCAAGCTGCTCCCACTCTGGGGGGTCCCTGGCTTTGGGGGAAGAAGTGTGCGGGCAGCACTCGTGTCCCCCTCCCAGCAGCTGTCACCGGGTGATGTGCTCCCAGTCTGTACTGAGGCACGAATTCCTCCAGCCGCTTCCCACCGGGTTCGTTTCTTTCCCTCCCTGCCCTCAGAAACGCCCCCCTCGTGGACCCCTCCCTGCTGCCGCCGGGCCCTTCTGTCTTCCTCAGGGCTGTCACCGGTTACCAGCACAGGTCCTCTGAGGACACGGGGCTCCCTGGCCAGTGTCGCTGCTGGCCGAGCAGGGGCTGGCACTGGGCTTTCCCCGGGCTCTGCCAGCCCGTGCAGCGTCGGGACGTGTCCCTATAGCGCCTAGTTGCCCAAATCCCGCTCCAAGGAAGGAGCGAGCGGATCCCTTTCCGTCATCAGCTTTGGCTCGCAGCCGTGCTCGGGCTGGGCAGTGGCGGGACAACCCCCTCTTGCTCCATTTGATCTTTTGCCTCTTATTCTGGGCGCCTCGTTTTGAGCCTGTACCAAATGAGGCTAAAATTAACTTCCTTAGTAGATGCCATAAATATTCTACCTGGGAGGGAGGACTGTGCTGCCTGTCTCCGAAAGCCGTGTGGGTTATATTTAGCTTTCTATTTCCCGTGCGCTGCTGCAGCTTCGTCCCCGGATAAGGCGGTTTGCTGCTCGCCAGATCCCTGCTCCCGGATCCCAAGGATCCGAGTGAGAGGAGGAGCTGAGCTGTCTGAAGGCTTTTTCTGCCTTATGCAAACCTAGAACTATCTTGGCTACGATCTTTCGAGGGCTGGAAAAAATGCCCGGCCCGCAGCCGTGGCTGGAGGGGCGATGGGAGCTGGCTGCGCTGCGGAGCCGGCCGTGTGGAAAACGGATGTGGAATTTTTCCCTGCGACGGGCTGTGCTCCGGGAGCTGCTGCGCTTGTTCCCGGGCGCCGACAAATCCGCTGAAAAAGCGCTGTGACTGGCGGGGGTTCCCAAAGAGCAGCTCGTGCCTAAGAGCCGGGTTTCGGTGGGTTTGGGAGAGCAGTAGGTGCGCGGGGCTCCGGGGGACAGGGGTGGTTCCGTGTTGAGTCATCTCTGAGTCACGGGCGGTGAGCTGGGAGAGCGGAGATGCGGGGGAAGCCGCTGCTGTTCATTCCTGCCTCGGGTTTGTCCCCTCTTGCTAGGGCGCGGTATCAGGGCTGCTCTCCAGCCCCCAAACCCTTGCAAGGAGCTCATCTTGTGTCCCTGGGGACCTGCTCGATGTGCCAGGGCTGCCCGGAGAGCAGCACGGCTGCGACGCTGCTCCTTGGGCTGTTTGCCTGGGGTGTCCCGAATCTTTGGGGCAGCCAGGAGCCCAACCCTGCGGAGGGGTCAGAGCTGTTGGCGGATCAGGAGGGCCCAGTTCTGATGCCGTTCTGCTCCCTGCCGTCCGGCTGGGCAGGGATGTGCCTGCTCTGCCGGCTCTTCCCGCCCACGCTGAGCCCTTGGGTCAGCACCTGATCCGGGGTCGCTTCGCTGTCCTTGACACTGGGAGACTTTGGCTAATAAGTAACTGGCAGCCCTCTGCACCCCTCGCTGTGCCCGTCAGCCCTGGAGAAGCGCCGGGTATCTCCCGCAGGGCAGGCGCCCGGGGCCGTGTTATCAGCAGCCGCAGCATCGCCGCTGCCTGACGCAGGGGTTGTCTCGGCATCGCAGAGGGAGGGTGGGGGGCCGGGATGCCAGGGCATGGCGTGTCTGGATGTGACACGGCCCCGGGTGCCCTGTCTGGGGTGGGGAAAGAGGTGCTGGCTGGAGGGGGGCAAGTTGTGCAAACAGGAGACCAGTCTGACCAGTACAGTGCATGAGTGCGAGAGCTGCATGGGTGGAGGAGGGTCTGAGAAGAGCTGGGCTGCCTGCCCTCTGCCTCCTGCCACCCCTCTGCTCCTGGCCAGCTGCTCTTCTCTCGGGAAGGTTCCAGTGGGATCTTCCCGTTGCTTTTTCAGCTGCTTCCAGTGGTGATCCAGGAGGGTTTTCCCAAACACCCACCCGGCTCTTTGCACGGGGACCCTCAGCCCTGTGCAGCCTGGTGCTGGTTGTGCCCCAGGACAAGGGGCCCCTCTGGGCTATCCTGCCTGTCCTGGTGCCATGTGTGTCCCCAGCTCTGGATGGCCTCTGGCTATGCCATAGCCAGGCTCCAGGCAAAGCAGAGGCTGCAGGGAGGGTGGCTGGTGACTCAGGCAGTGCTGGCGCATCCCCTCTTAGGCAGGTAGAGACAGGGCTAGTCTGAAATGCCCCTGTCCCTGGTGTCCTCAAGCTTCTGTCCCCCTCCTTGGAGGACATCTGGATTCCAGCATGGCAGTGGAGGTTGGAGGGATGCTCTGTGCTTGGTCCTGCCCATTGCCCTCTCTCCTTAAGCTGGCTTCTGACTCACAGGGCGAGCAGAGCCACAGCCCTTGCCTTGCTCCAGGAGAGTTCATCCCATCCCACAAATGGGAGACATCCCACAGTGCAAGTCCCAGTCTGGGGACACAGGGGTGTGGAATACAGCCCTCGGGCACCTTCAGTCCCAGGAGAGACCCCTGAGGAATTCAGTGCCCACTCCATGGGCTAGGAGTGGCCATGTGGGAGCCACACAGTGACCAGCTCCCTTCTCCGGGGCAGGAACCAGCCCTCGTTAGCACCAGGGCTGATGAGCAATGCCTTCCTGAGCTGCAGCCCCTAACCTGATTAAGCCTTGGCAGCGTGTGTCCTCCCGGGGCCCAGATCTCATCCCTGGTCCTAATGAGGACAAATCTCCTGTTTCCCAAACGTTGTTGTGGAGGGGGAAGCTCATCCAAGGGCAGAGCAAGGGAGGCAGCAGGTGAACTCCACAACCCTTCCCCAGCCCCAGGGGGTTTTGCCCCATGCTTTGTTCAGCGATGACCCTCCAGGCAGGAGCAGGTAAACGAAACCTGTTTAGTTGAAAAAAGGGAGGAAAAAGAATTCAGGCTCAGCGCTGCCGGGGGTGGGGGGAGCCATGCACTTCCTGCGGCAGCGATGAGCTTGTGCTGGAACATTTTGCGTGGGGTGAAACCTCAGGCTCCTGGGTTTCTCCCCCGTCTGCCTCACGGAATCCCTGCCAGGGAGGGAATGCTTTGGCTGGGAGGAGGCTTTGCCCTTTCGGAGCAAACAAAGAGCAGCTTGTGCAGCTGGGGATACTTTGGGGGGAGTCATCAACACAGGGCTGGGCTGATCCAGACCTCTGTGGCCCTTTTAAACACGCCACCCTGAATCTCCAGCCCCGTGGACACGTTGCTTGTCCCTTGAAATCTGCAGCCAGCAGCTCGGGGTGGCCGGGCATGCCGGCCCTCCTGGCATGCTGCAGGGCTCGAGGGCTCTGTGGCAAAACGTTTTTTTGGAGGCGAAGGTTTTCATTAGCTGTTCCCAGTGGAGAGGAATTCTCGCCCGTGCAAACATCCAGCTCCTCTTTTTCCAAGAAAAATTGTGGCAGAGAAACGTGCTCCAGTGCTTTTGGTTTGTGACCTCGCTTCCATTGCTGTGTTTGCCAGTGTCTTGCAGCCCTGGCTCATCCCCTCACTTTGCCCGGGGATGAGGGGAGTCAGAGGAAATCCTGTTGCCTTATTTAGGATGATAGGATCCACTCTGGTAAATTCAGGACCTTGTCTTTGGAGCTGGGGATTAAAGAGAAGCGATTGCAAAGAGAATCAGGGCTGTGTTTGGTGTGGGAAGGGATCCGTCCCTGACAGCCCATCCCAGGCTGCCCCACGTGCTGCCACGAGTGTTTTTCAGCCTTGCATGTGTCACTTCACTTGTCTGAATCCCATCAGCACTCAAATACCGGAGCCCAGAGGGTGGGGAGTTCCCCTGTGTGCTGCTCAGGGATGCAGACAGAGGGTGGGACATGTGGGGCGGCTGCCAGCTCCATATTCTGCTGAATTCCTGCCCTTTGGGATGTGTAGTTTCCTTTTGTGCTGCTGGCAACCAGGAAAGGAGGAAGTCACCAGAGTTCTCCCTCTGGTCCTGGCCAAAATTAGGGCAGTCATGGAGGATTCCCCAGGAAGTGTCATCCCAGTGGGTTCAGAATGAGCTGGGAATCACCTTCCCCTCTCCTGCCACTGGCTGCATTACCTGTTTCACCATCCTGCTCTCTGTGAGGTTGTTTGCTGAGCCTGTTCCTTTGTGACCAGCTCAGCACGTTCCCGAACAGCTGAGGCTGGTGCCATGTAAAACCTGTCCCTGCTGACAGCTGCCATCAGCCAGCGTGGTGTCAGGGCTGAGTGCCCACCTGCCTCTGCTCCCTTCCCCTCCCTGCCCAGGGCTCAATATCCCCAGTGTGAAGCTGAACAACTGTGGGGGTGGCATGGTCCCCAGCCCCACCCGGTGCAGTGGCAGCTGCAGCCCTGGCTGCAGAGACATCTGTGTGACAGCCAGGCTCTTGGCTACCCAGGAGAAGCCCTATCCTTCCATGGCTGGGGCAGCCACAGCTTCTCTGAGCAAGCTATGCCAGCGCCTCACCACCCTCACAGGGAAGAGTTTCTTCCTAACACCTCATCTAAATCTGCCCTCTCACTTTAAAGCCATTTTGCTTTGCCCAGTCTCTCCACGTCCTTGATAAGAGTATAATAAAATCCACCCATTTTTCCTGGTTCCTGTATGTGAAGGATGTGGGAGCATGTCCGTGAACCGTGGTGTGATCCAGGGCTGTGGGTGTTGGGGAAAGCCAAAGGGTGTGGAAGTTGGTTAATGAAGTGCATTGAACTCAGCCCACAGAGATACCACAAAACCCAGCTGGGGCTGGGACACCTCTCTTCCTGGCGAGGCTGAGTCAACATTTCACGTTCATAAACCAATTACCTTTTCCCAGTGAAGGTGAAGGTGCCCTTGGCTTGGGGTGTCCCCCAAGCTGCAGCCAGTGCTCTGTTTCTGCCTTCCATGGTTACTAGAGCTAGGAATTGCAACAACAGCAGGGACAAAGTTCCCCAGCACACGGGGTGTGAGGTGGGTGCTACCCTGCCTGTACTGTACCCTCCCTAATTATGGGGTTGCACCACTGCAGGCGTTGGCGCCGTGTCCCTGCGGAGAGGTGGCGGAGCCAGGGCAGAAACAAACACGGGCTCTCCTGAACCTGTGGAATTTTAGTGAGTGGCTCAGAAGCACCTGTGTAGGAGCAAGGTTCTGATAGCAGAATTCTCTCCTCCCTCTCGCACAAAAGCCATCTCCAGCCATTTGTTCTGGCTGCTGTTTTCCACACACGCGCCCTCCTGCCATCCAGTCCGGTGCCGCCGTCCTGGTCAGGCAGAGCTCGGCGTTGCCACGCTGCAGTGCTCAGCTGGGGCTAAAAACTTTCAGTTTGTTGGGATTTTTATTTATTAACAGCTTAAGGACACAGTTTCTCTCTAAAACCCCATCTGAGTCACGCAAACCCAAACAAACATCCAAGCTCCTGGCGCCGATGTGTAATGTGGGCTTCAAAAGGGCTGGGAGCCCAAAGGAAACTCAGCCCCGGTGCCCGTCAGCACTGAGGGGTGCCCAGCTGCCCTGCTGCAGCTCCCAGTGCCCAGTGAAGAGCCGTGTGCCCCCTCTCCTCGCAGTGTGGCTGTTGAGGGCTCTGGATCAGCCCTGGCAGAGCAGGGAGATGAGTCACGCTCAGCCATGTGTCCCTGGGCTGGAGCAGGGTGCGGCACCGCGGGGCCACGCTTTGGGGGGGGCCCCCCCGGCCGGCAGTCACGCTCTGCCCCTTCCTTCCTGGCACGGTGGCAGAGATCCCAGCAGCGTCCGTGGGGTGCAAGGATGCTCCCCTGCAGGACGCCAGGCTACACTGGGAGAAACTGGGCGAGTTTCCTAAGCTGAGCCTCCGTGTTGTGGGGTTTAGGAGGGAAGGGGAGCACTGAGGAGAGCAGCCTCAGCCCTGGGCATCGTGCTTTGCTGTTTGGGTGGCTAGCGGGCCCCCCTTTCAGGGCAGAGATGCTGTTTTGTGCAAGAATGTGGGAAACGGATTTATGGAAAATTTTCAAGTTCTAAAGAACACGTTCTTCAAAACGCCTCTCAGTTGCCTCATCTCTGGGTCAGGAAAGGTATAATCCGACAGAACCCAGCCTCAGCTCTGCAGTTCCAGTGCAAAAAGCCACCAGACTGGGGTTTGCCTGGTGGTGAGCGTGTTGTGGGCACGTGAGGATGAGCCAGGAGGGAGGTGGTGGGGAGGCTGGAGTGTCTCATGGTGGTTCTGTTCACAGGCAGTTGGGGTTAAATTGTGCTTTCTAGGGATGCCACATCTGCAGTCTTTGCTCTGGGGAAGTGCTTATTTCCTGCCCACGTGCCAAGCAGGTCTGGGCTCCATCCCGGCACGGTGCAGGCTGGCAGGGGAAGTGGGCAGAGGTGTGCTGGCAGCTCTGCACGTGGCACAGCGCAGCAAAACATAGGCAGTCACCTTGGTCGCTGCTCACCCCTGTGCTGAGCTGCATTTTCCTGGATTTTCATCCCCACAGCCACTCCAGCAGCAGCTGGAGCTGCCGGTGCCGGCAGTGACTCAACACCGACGGCCCCAGTGCAGCCTCGCTGCCACCGCCACATGCAAACAGACCTTGTGGCAGTGTAAACACCTTGTCTGCCTTTATCTGCGCTCTGGAGCCGGGATAGCAAACCCTTTTGTTCCCAGGAATATGCGTGGCATCTGGATCCAACAAACCCCTGCTTTGTTTCTTAAGCAAATGTTGCTGGCCGGAAGCTTTGCGTGCTCAATTTATGAAAAATGAGGTGAGCTACTGCTGCTTCTGAAGAGAAAAAGGAGGCCTTGAACTCGTCCGGTTTTGCCTCTCTTGGCTCCTTTCTGCCTTGTCCCACCTTGCCCTGCCTTGCACAGGGCCCTGGTTTCCATTGTGGATCAGAGTGACCTCCTCATCCCTTCCTATCCCCCCTTTGGGCCCAGGAACTGCACGTGTGAGCAGAGGGAAGGGCAGTTACAGCCACATCTGCACAGTGGCACCGTGTTTCCTTGTTCCTGGGCTGGGATTGCATCCCTGCTCCACATCCTGGCTGTGTTGCCAGTTCCTAGCAAAACACGAGCTCACGGCCGCTTTCCCCCGGTGCTCCCGGTCCCGAAGACATGACTAACACAAGTGACTCAGCTCCCTGTTTTTAACTTCCTTTCTAAGGCTCCCACCATGCCCAATCTCCCAGGGAAACACCGGGAATCTCTGCTTTGTCTTCATCCTTTGGGGTGGTGGTTTATGGGCTCGGCGCTTCTCGTTCATCCGGAGAAGGATGCACTGAGGAGAACAGAATGTTCTGGGGCTTCCATGGAGGGACAACACTCAGAGCTTTTCTAGGTGGAAAAAATCCCCCACACTCACGACTTTCCCATTAAGTTTTAGCCCAATTATTCAAAAAACTGGCTTTTGCTGGGTCGGAGTAAGATAGTCAAGGCTGGGCAAAACTCCTTAGATTTCATCCAGTCCAAAGCTTAATTGTTAATTTGTAATTACTTCACATGTAATTTAACTATGTTAATGGTACAAAGCTGACGTGTTAAAATGGTGAGTGTTCAAAGTAGTGGCGTGAAGGCTTGGGATTTCCTTCTTCCCTCCTCTTCCCAAAGGGTTTGGCTTTAGTCAGCAACAGACAACACTGCAAACTGTTAGCAAATTCTGGATTGGGAAAACAAGCTGACAACGTCCTCAAGCACATGGTGGGATTTTGGGGGCTGTCCTGTGCAGGAGTTGAAATCTGTGATCCTTGTGGGTCCCTTCCAACTCAGGATATTCCAGGATCTCAAAGCTTTTTTCTCATGTCTCTCGTACTGAAATCTTGCCCTCAGAAGGTGGAATTGAGCAGTGTGGAAGGTGGTTTATTGACATATTTGAGTTGTGTCTAAAAAAATTCTCTTTCCAGCTCAATTACAAGCTTTTTTTTAGCAAGTTTATCTTCCTCGATAAAAGGGTATTATTGCTTTAATCTATATTTAGGATGATTCAATTCCAGGCCATCAAGTGTCTTTTAGATAATCCAATTCAAGATTTCATGGGAAGCTAGGAAAAGGCAGGCTGGCATGTTAGGAATGGATGGGTTTGGGTTGTGCTGAGCCTGGGCTGCGACTGGGGTGACCAGTGTTTGATCTTGGTGTTGAAGATCAACACCAAGAAGTTGAAATGTTCAGGTTTATAAAGAGATGGAATCACATTTTAGGTTGGAAAAGCCCTCCAAGATCACTGAGCTCCCCCAGCCTTGCCAAGGCCACCACTAAGCCCTGTCCCCAAATCCCACATCTACATGCCTGTTAAATCTCTCCAGGAAGGGGGAAACTTCACCACTGCCCTGGGCAGGCTGTTTGAGTGTTTGGTGACTTTTTTCATTGGAAAATGCAGTTTTTTCAGGCAAGGAACTGGCCTCCCTCTGGAAACCCCAGGCTCAGCCCATCCTCTCAGGGCCTGCACAGACACTGGCCAGGTTTTCCCAGTGCCATGCAATTCCCAAGCTCTTCAGGACCAGGTTTGGTAACAGACCTGGGCCTGGGCCAGGTTTGCTAAATCAAGTTTCAACTGGTAGCACTTTGTCAGCCCAGCCTGGAGGCTGGTTCCAGGTAACCCAGGGTTGGGTGGTAGACATTCCCCACAGGGAAATCCTGCCCTCAGTTGCTGGACTCTGTGTGCTCCCCCAGCTCTGGGGGCTCCAGTGGCTGATCCTCCTTGCACTTTGCATCCTCTTTGCATCTGTCCCCTGGGGCTTGCTGCACCCTGGAGAAGCTTTTCCCAGGCAGCTGGGACAAGGAGTTCCGTGGGTGACAAGGGGTCCTGCAGGCAGCAGATGGGGTCCCACAGGTGGCAGGGGGTCTCTGAGGCGGCCAGGCACTGGCAGACCTGCTGGAGTGTTGTGGTGCATACTCCAAGCTGGGACATGTGCCCATGGAGGATAAATCCTGCCCTTTGTCTGTGCAGACACGCAGATTTGTGCCTGACACAAACCTCCCCCAAAAACACAACGTGGGCTGTGGAAAACCAAGTCCTTTCCATTCCCTCAATGACTCCACGTGGCAAAAGGGCAAAACCCCCTTCTCCAGCTCTGAAACCCCTCTGGCAAAGCCATCCACCCTCCCAAACCACGACTGTCCTGTTACCAGGGGGGACTCAGCCCAAACAGCAGCGTCAGTTGGTGACTTGGGATTTCCATTCCGAGCTGCTGGTGGAGGCTGGGGTGAGTCACCAGCTGGCGTGACAGCCCGGACTGGGAATGAGCAACACGGGGGCTCCCCAGCCAGCAGGGAGCTGCAACTTCGTTAATTCTGAACAATTAATTCACTATCTATTCTCAGAAATGTGCTTTGAGCTCTTAAGCAGCGCGTGGCTGCTGGTTGTGAGGCTGCTGAAGCTGAAGTGCATCTCCTGTGGTGAGAGGGGAGGTTGAAGGGTGCTCTGGTGCATCCAGGAGGAGAAAAGCTTCTTCAGACCTTCAGAGGGATGTGTGTGGCTGATTCCTGGCGGTATCAGTGTGGTCAGGTTCCATCACACTTGAGCTGGTGTGCACCCACAGCTCCCAGCAGTGTTCCTGGTGATGGGAGCTGTGGAGGGACAGGAACATCTTGGGTTTGGGGAATCCTAGACAGGAGGGTCTGTTTGCCTCCTCATGAAAGGCTTTCTCCTGGTTCCCAACGAAGCAGCAGTTTTGGTTCATTTTAAGGGTGCAAGGAAAGGCCAGATCCCAGTTCCAGGAGGGGAAGCCCAGCTCTTGGGAGATGCCAGTGAGCTGGTTTTGCTCCACGGGGGCCGCTCAGCCCCATGGCTGAGTGTGTCATGAGTGTATCAGGAGCGTGTGGCAGGGCCAGCACCGACCCTGGCACCAGGAAGGGTCTTTGGCACCACTGCTGCCAGGTGTGGCAGCTGTTCCTGTGCCTGTGTGAGCACAGCTGGTGCTGGCATCCCCAGCTCCCTGTGGCAGGCTCTGGTGCCCCACAGGATGCAAACGCTGTCCTTGCTATACATCACGCTGGCTATTTCCAGCTCCCCTGCTAGGAGACCAGCCCGTGTTTATCCTGGTGATTTGGCAGAGGCGCTGCGGCACGGATGAGTCAGAAGCTGGGAGAAGCTGCTTTGCCACATTCCCATTGCCCCACGGCAGAGGTTTTCCGGGTCTGCCTCTCCTCGTGCTGTCCCTGCTGCTTGTCCTGTGGGTCCCTGGGATGGGGGAACAACCCTTGAATCCCTGGGACTGGGGAGCAATCCCTGCAATGGGGTGATGAGTGATCCCTGGGACACGTGTGGTGGTCCTGGTACAGAGCCCTGGCGCTGGAGGCAGCGCCCAGGGGGGAGAGCAGCCTGCCCAAGGTGGAGCAGAGCAGGTTTCCTGGGTCCTCCCAGCAATCCCAGACTTCCGTGGGCACACACTGCCACTCCTGCCTCGGGTTCCCAAGCTGTAAACATGTCAAAGCCTTTTCTGGGACAGCCAGGAGCAGGCAGCTGTGGCCCCTGGCAGCCAGGTGGGGCTGAGAGCTGCAGTCTGGGAGGATTTACAGATGTCCATAAAGATTTTTGGATGGGGCAGGAGCCGGCGAGTTCCCTGAGCTGGCACCTTTTGCAGGGTGGGGCAGAGAAGGAGGGGAACGCCTGCGCCTCCACGAGCTCCATCCCACTCGTTGGTCCCCTTCCAGTGTCTGAAGCCCAGTGCTGCCCATGCTTCAGGATCACTTGTGGGGATTAATAGCAGAGAGGGAAACCAAAGAGTGTTTCCTAAAAATGCATTGAGTGGGCTCTGGCACCTCAGAGAGGGTTGGCCTCTTTCCAGCAGCCTGGTGGGCTCATGCCTGGAGCTGTTCCAACAAGCTCTGATGACTCTGTCCTGTCTTGACTTTGCCAGAGGGAGAGCCCAGACCTGCCAGGTTTCCTGGCTGGGATTTTGGGGCAGTGAGGGGAGCAGTAGCAGCTGCTGCTCTGCAGGGCCGTCCCTGAGCCCTCTCTGAATCCATCGTCGACTTCGCAGCCTCGCGTCTGTCTGCGCTCAGCACAGCCAGGGCAGATCCAACTTTCCATTAACATTTGAATTTTCTGGCAGCTCAGCTGCAATTTTCAATCTTTTTTTTTTTTTCCTTCTTCCTGCTTTTAAAAGCTAAAAATAAAATGTTGAGGCCCCTTTTCCCTCCATCTTTTCTCTTGAGACATTTGTTTCTTGAGGATTTGATGCCTCTGTTGTTTTTTCTCCTCTTGGACTGTTTTTACCCGTGGCTCTCGCAGCACAGGGGATCAAATCCTGTGGGATTTGGAGGCACCCAGCCCTCCAGAATGAGTCTCTGCTTCCCTTTTCACTGGGGAATTTGGGATTTTGTAGGCTCTAGCAGGCAGGATGGAGAGGCCAGTGAAACCCTCTGAGGAGGAGGAGGAAGGTCTGTCTTCGTCCTCCTCTTCAGGGAAGTGGGAGTGACACAGCTGCCATGGAAGTTTTTATTTTTAGCGCAGTGCCAGCTGGAGCCTGTGAGGCTTCCCGGGAATAAAAGCAGGGCCTGAGGGCAGGAGAAGGGAAAACTCAAACCTTGGCTGGCCTGGAGCAGGGATCAGCAGGGCTGGTGTGATGTGGTGGGCTGAGGGTCCCCAAGGCCAGGGAGGACTTGCCTGGGTGCTGATTCCTTATCCAGAGGCTGCTGCCACCTTCGGGGGTGTGTCTGGAAGGAACGTGGGAGGAGATGCTCAGGTTCCAGGGAGCCAAATTCTGCCAACCACTGCACCCCCTGAAGAGAGGACAGGAGAGGATTTGTCTCACCCCTCTCTCTCTGCCACAACTACTCCCAGCTCAGTGCTGTGGCTGGTGAGCTCCAAGCTTCTGGCTCTCCCCCTCACACTGGAATCCAGAGCTGAGCACTGGAGGCTTCTAAGGAAAAGGGATTTGTCCTCGAGTCATCTGGGATTTACTGGGGGGCTTTCCAGGCATTGATGCCCAGAACTCTGGATACTTCTGGTGCCTGGAGAGGCCGAATCTGCTGCAGACACGAGTGTAACCTTCAGCGTTTTTCCCTCCGTTTGTCGGAACTGCTGTCCCTTGAAAGAGCCATACGATCCAGGTCGTGCTGGAGCCCCATCCCAAAGAGCCTCCAGCTGTACCCAAACCTCCAGAGCCCACACGGCAGGCAAAGAGCAGAGCAGAACCCCAGGGATGAGCTGTTCCTGCAGCCGCATGGCACTGCACTCCACGGGGAAGGACAGAGCTGCACCGCTGGCCACGCTGGCTGCGGGGCTGAGCCGGGGCCAGACGGGAAAACTCAGCGCTGCTTGCAGCGATCGGAGCCGGGATCCGCTCCCAGCTGGCATTCTTGTCCTCTGAGTCACTGGCACAAAAGGAGTGGGTTGAACAGGAAGGACCCGGAATGGAGCTCCAGCAGCAGCTCCCACCAGTGAAGCTATGGTTCCCTGGAAAAGGGGGACCAGCAGCATTTCTTGGTCAGTTATTCCACTGTGGGCTAAATTCCAAATTCTCTAGACTGCTCAAACGCTATTTAGACACAAAAGAGGCTATTTTATGGAATTTATGGACTATGAAATCATAATCTATGCATGTCGTTGAGACCCTCTTACCTGAGAGCCCCAAACATTAAAATAGGAAAATTCAACTACAGAAACATTCCAGAATTCATTACAGATCCAACATTTACACCACAATAAAGAGTGTTCTGGGCTGGGAAAGGAGCTTTCAGAAATTGAAAGAAAGGCAGAAGATAGGTCTTCACTCACTTCCAAGAAAAAGTCTGCAAGCTGCTCCTGGATTCCTGGAGGCTCTTGGGCTCTGCTTTTCCTGACAGCAGCACTTTAAGTGATTCTGAATTCCGTCACTGTATGTGTAGGAATTGGTTTTGTTTTTTGAACTGTCCTTAAGTGGAATTCCTGCCCTTTTACCATGGAATATCCTGGGATTTGGAGGGAGGTTTGCACTAAAAAACAGTAGCCTGGGATTTGAAACCTTTGCTTTAGTCTGCAAAATAACAAAATAACTTCTCCATGCTGGCTCGGGTCAGGAAACAAAAAATGCAGGAAAATCTGCTGCCGGCCAATCCAGGAGCTTCCGACGTCCCGCATCTGCGAGTCTGGAAACGCTGTCCCTGCTGCTCCTGGGTCCCATTCCTGGTGTCTGGATCCCGCTCTGGGATGGGCTGAGTGCCGCCGCCGCTCCCTGGTGTTTGTGTCTCGTGTTTTTGCCCCCCTGGCCCCAGGAATGAGCTCAGCCGGTGCCTCCGGGGGCTCCGCGCCGCTCCTTCCACCCCTGCCAGCCCCACACTCCATCTGAGGCAGGTGGGGTGACAGTCCCACCCCGGGGCTGGCGGCTGCTGGGGGGCCGTTGGGCCTTTTCTTTTTATAGACCTACCAAAATAGCTTCAGGCTGTGTTTTGGCGGCGCAGTCAGATCGGGTTGCCTGGTCACACGGTGGGTCTGGAAGGAGTGGCTGCGACCCGCTGTCAGAGGGCTGGGGAAGAGACGGGGACCAGGATGGTGCGGGAGTGTGGGTGGTGATGCCAGAGGTAGGACTGGGGGGCTGAGGCACCACAGCTCTGCATCCACCGAGCAGCAGCCGAGCTCATGGCGAGGCACGGCCACAGCAGCGCTGTCCCCAGCCCCGCTCATTGCCTGGTGCTCCCTGGAGAGGCATCGAACTCTTGGCGCTGGCAAGGTGCCACAGGCTCCTCTGCCCGGCCACCTCACGTGGGCAAAGCAGGCGGTGGGGCAGTTTCGGCTCCTCCCCAGCTGCTGCTCCGACATCCAGCCCCATGTCCCTCATGCCACACTACACACATCTGAGTGCATCGTGCCAGGTGGCCTCTGCCACAGCTCACAGTGCAGGTCAGTGTCGTGCTGTACCACACTGTGCCACTCCACACCGTGCTCCAGTGTCCCACCACGCTGCCCACACCGTGCTCCAGTGTCCCACCATGCTGTGCCACTCCACACCGTGCTCCAGTGTCCCACCATGCTGTGCCACTCCACACCGTGCTCCAGTGTCCCACCACGCTGTGCCACACCGTGCTCCAGTGTCCCACCACGCTGTGCCACACCATGCTCCAGTGTCCCACCACGCTGCCCACTCCATACCATGCTCCAGTGTCCCACCATGCTGTGCCACACCACACTGTGCTCCAGTGTCCCACCATGCTGCCCACACCGTGCTCCAGTGTCCCACCACGCTGCCCTGCACCCCACCACGCCACAGGGTGCCACTCCAGCCCTGCTCTCTCAGCCGTGCTGGGGGTGTGCATATTGCATGTTGTGCTGCACCCTGAGCTCCTCCTGCCCTGCCAGTCCTTCCCAGCCCTTCCTAGCGTCCTAGCTAGGGCTGGGTGTGCCGGGTGGCTGGCATGTGCTGGTCCCCTGGGTGGGTGCTGGTGAGGGACAGGGGTGCAGCCCTTTTGGGAGTGATCAGAGGTGGGTGGGAGTGACACTCTTTGTGCTCAGGCTTTTCTGAGAACAGCCCTGAGGAGAAGAACTTGGAGGTTTCAGTGGATGAGAAGCTTGACAAGACCTTAGAGTCCCTTTCAGTACTTAGAGGGGCTACAGAATTTTGAGAGGGACTTCGGACAAGGCTCCGGAGTGACAGGACAAGGGGCAATGTCCTCCCCCTGCCAGAGGGCAGGGTTAGATGGGCTATTGGGAAGAAATTCTTCCCTGGGAGGGTGGTGAGGCCCTGGCACAGGTTGCCCAGAGCAGCTGTGGCTGCCCCTGGATCCCTGGAAGTGTTCAAGGCCAGGCTGGACAGGGCTTGGAGCAGCCTGGGGTAGTGGAAGGTGTCTCTGCCCATGGCAGGAGGTGGAACTGGATATGCTTCAAGGTCCCTTTGAACCTAAACAATTCCATCATTTCCTGATGACTGTGATTATTCCTGCTGTGCCACTCACCTGTGCCACCCTTTGCCCTGCAGGAATGCCAAGAAGGAAGGGGACCTGCTGACTGCCCAGGCACGCCTTAAAGATGTGGAGGCTTTGCTCAATTCCAAGGAGGCCGCGCTCTCCACGGCCCTGGGTGAGAAGAGGAATCTGGAAAATGAAGTGCGGGACCTGAGGGGACAGGTGGCCAAGGTGAGCAGTGGCAGCTCTGTCTCCAGCTGACCCAGAGATCCCTTTTTCCCCCCTACCTGGGGGTTGCCAGGTCCCCGCTGTGCCAGGGGCTGTGGGCAGATGCAGTTTGGGGTGCAGTGCCCAGAGCCCACTGTGATGGCCCTTCTCCATTCCCTGCCAGCTGGAAAGTGCCTTGAGCGAAGCCAAGAAGCAGCTGCAGGATGAGATGCTGCGCCGCGTGGATGCCGAGAACCGGCTGCAGACCCTGAAGGAAGAGCTTGAATTCCAGAAGAACATCTACAGCGAGGTGAGCTGTGGCGTGCTGCCGTGGGGCTGGGATCACGTGCGGTAACCCCCGCTAGGTGTGTCGTGTCCCCTCCCTGAGGTGACACGGTGTCCCCTGACCTGTCCCCAGGAGCTGCGGGAGACCAAGCGGCGCCACGAGACCCGGCTGGTGGAGATCGACAACGGGCGGCAGCGGGAGTTTGAGAGCAAGCTCTCAGAGGCCCTGCAGGAGCTGCGGAGCCAGCACGAAGCCCAGATCAGGCTTTACAAGGAGGAACTGGAGAAGACCTATGGGGCGAAGGTGAGCAGCTTCCCCACGCCTCTCTCCGCTCCCTTCGGCCCCGAAGAGCATGGGTGGGTTGTGGGTGCTGAGATGCTGATCCCCCCGTCCTGTCCCCCAGCTGGAGAACGCCAAGCAGTCAGCTGAGAGGAACAGCAACATGGTGGGTGCTGCCCATGAGGAGCTGCAGCAGACCCGTATCCGCATTGACAACCTCTCCTCAGAAGTCAGCCAGCTGCAGAAGCAGGTGAGTTGAGACCAAAAGGTTCCTGGGATGTCTGCCCTGGGCATGGTCTCCTCCTGGGGATGGTCACCTCCTGGGGATGGTCCCCTTCTGGACATGGTCCCAGGTGGAGCGGCCCTCCCTCACCTTCCCTCCCCGCAGCTGGCTGCCAAGGAAGCGAAGCTGCACGATCTGGAGGATATTCTGGCCAGGGAACGCGAGACCAACCGGCGCCTGCTCTCCGACAAGGAGCGGGAGATGGCTGAGATGCGGGCACGCATGCAGCAGCAGCTGGATGAGTACCAGGAGCTGCTGGACATCAAGCTGGCTCTGGATATGGAGATCAACGCCTACCGCAAGCTGCTGGAGGGCGAGGAGGAGCGGTGAGCACAGGGTGCTGTGCCCAGCTCTGGGCCGTGTGGGTCCCAGCCCTTGTGTCCTCACTGGCTTCATCTCCTCTTCTCCCCCTGCCAGGCTGAGGCTGTCCCCCAGCCCTTCATCCCACAAAGGAGCATCCCGAAGCCACCTGTCCACCCCAGGCTCCTCCAAGAAGCGGAAGCTGGAGGACAGCGAGAGCCGGACCAGCTTCTCCCACCATGCCCGGACCAGTGGCCGCGTTGGCGTGGAGGAGGTGGACTTGGAGGGCAAGTTTGTCCGTCTCAGGAACAAGTCCAATGAGGTGAGTTTGCCTTCGGGCAGATCCCTAGAGTCCCTGGGGTGAGGTTCAGCCCTGCTTCACCCTGCAGGCAGGACGTGAATGGGACAAGTTGGAGAGGAGCCAGGGTTCTGAGGGTCACTGCTCTCTCTCACAGGACCAGGCGATGGGGAACTGGCAGATCAAGCGGCAGAACGGGGACGATCCCCCCATTACCTACCGCTTCCCCCCAAAGTTCACCCTGAAGGCTGGCCAGGTGGTCACGGTGAGTCACTGCCTGGTGGAGGATCCAGGCAAGATCCCAAACCCTGCCAGGCCACTGGTTATGTGAAGTGCTTGGTGTGTGGCGACAGACCCCCGTTCCCGGGCTGTGGAGTCTGCAGACCAGAGGAGTCACTTTTCTCCTGCTTTTCTCCCTAGATCTGGGCCTCGGGAGCTGGAGCAACCCACAGCCCCCCTGGTAATTTGGTGTGGAAAGCCCAGAGCAGCTGGGGCTCCGGGGACAGCCTGCGCACCGCCCTCATCAACTCCAACGGGGAGGTGAGAGCCGATGGCAGCTCCGGCACGGGGCACGGGGCTGGCAGGCACTGAACCTCCCAGCTCACCTCCTGTCCTCTGCAGGAGGTGGCCATGCGGAAGCTGGTCCGCACCGTGATCATCAACGATGACGAGGATGAGGATGATGATGAAATGAGCATCCACCACCGCCATCACCACGTGAGTAGGGCGCTGGGGATGCCGCTGGTTCCAAGGGGTCCGAGGGGGTGCAGCTTCAGTCAGGGTGGAAGGGAGCTCAGTGTCAGACAGGATCAGGCATGTAGGAGAAGGCAGTGGAGAGGCTGCTGTGGGAACAGCTGCATCAGAGAAGACAACAGACCTCTGGCATCCGGGGGAGATTGCTGCTCACTAAAAAAGCTCTGAAGACCTTGCTGGAAGTTGTCTCCAACCGTAAGGAACCCTGACATGCCATGAAAAGGGCCAGAAGAGACAGAGGGAGGCTGAGCATTGCTTGGAGGATAGGATGGTGGGAAGTTGATGGACGACACTTCTTGTCAGCAGCTGCTCTGTCCTCTCTGCTTCATGAGGGCGCTGGAAGGAAACCAGAGGTGGCTTTGTCCTTCCTCTCAGCCTGTCTCTCCCCTTACGGGGCTGAAATATGCACCAGGAGGAGCAGCAGGCAGAGAGCAGTCTGGGCAGAGAGCAGGCAGCGTGCCAGGAGCAGAGCTGCAGCCACTTCTCCCAAGGAAACATCCCTGGCTGCAGCCCAGCATCGCCCAGCAGCCCGTCCTGCAGGGGATGTGTGTCCTGCACATGAGATACCTGCAGGAATCAGCAGGGAGCTGCCATCGTGGCCAAGCCGTGCCTCAGCCAGAGATGGTGAAAGATCTGGATGCCACTTCCAGAGCTCTGCAGGAGCAAAATGGGGCATCCATCATCCACTTCTCTTTGAGTTCTCTGGATCTGAAGAGCTGTGCCGAGACTGATATCAGCACATTGAGCTAGTGGATTGTCCTCCTCTACTCTGCCCTTGTGAGACCCACCTGCAGTGCAGGGTCCAGTTCTCGGGCCCCCAGCACAAGAAGGACACAGAATTACTGGGGGAAGTCCAGAAGTAGCCATGAAGATGCTCTGAGAGCTGGAGTCTCTCTGCTCTGGAGTCAGGCTGGAGAAAGGGAGACTTCAGAGAGACCTTAGAACTCTTCCCAGGGCCTAAAGGGGCTCCAAGACAGCTGGAGAGGGACTTTGGACAAGGGCCTGGAGCGACAGGACAAGGGAGAATGGCTTCCCACTGACAATGAGAGGGCAGTTAGATGGGATACTGGAAGGAAATTGTTCCCTGTGAGGAGGTAACCTGGCACAGGTTACCCAGGAAAGCTGTGGCTGCCCCATTCCTGGAAGTGTTCAAGGCCAGGTTGGACAGGACTTAGAGCAACCTGGTGGAGTGGAAGATGTCCTGCCCATGGCAGGAAGCTGGAATGAGATGAGCTTTCAAGTACATTCCAACCCAAACCATTCCATGATTCTATGATTCTCTTCTGTATTGATTATCCCTGGACAGAGGAGCCAAGCTCCTGCAGCCGCTGCTGCCAATTCATCTGGAGGCTGAATCCTTTCCAAGAGCAAACTTCCCATCGGAAAGCTGCCAGCTCACAAAGTGGTGAGGAAGAGGATGTTTTCAGGAGCACAGTTCAGGTGTCTCCCGTGTGCTGAAAGCTCAGGGTGCAAGGTCAGGGCAGCAGGGCAGGTCACCCACTGGCAGTGTGCTGGCCCCAGTCACTTGGGATTAGAAACACAATAATAAGGATTCTATTTTATCATTTTTAAACCATGATGGAGAGGACAGGTGAGTCACACTCTCTTCAAGGCCTAATAGGAAGAGCTCTCCTGGGTCCCACCGGTGCCACCACCATCCTCAGGGCAGGGGCTCTGGGCAGAGAGGATGCTCTGGCAGGGGCTTGAGGTCGTTTTGTCTGTCACCCCCATGTCTAGGGCTGCAGTGGCTCTGGGGACCCTGGCGAATACAACCTGCGCTCCCGCACGGTGGTCTGTGGCACGTGTGGCCAGCCGGCCGACAAGTCGGGCACCCAGAACGCCGGCATCAACACCATGTCCTCGGGCTCGTCCACCTCCAGCGTGACCGTCACCCGCAGCTACCGCAGCATGGGTGACTCTGGCATCGGCCTCGGGGACAGCCTGGTGTCCAGGAACTACCTCCTGGGGAGCTCCAGCCCCCGCAGGCAGGTCAGTGCCGTTCCCAGACCCTGCGTCCAGTCCCTTGCACTGGACTAGCGGCTGGCCCCCGCCCTGTCCTGGCTTTGTCCTTTCCCAAAAGGCAATGCTGCAGGGGTCCTGTCCGCTCCCACCTCTCCTTCTCCCTGCTCTTCATCCTCCTCTTCGGGCTCCACAAGCCTCTTTATAAGGAGTGGGAGGTTCTGGGAGGGATTGGAAAGGGATGTGGCCATAGCAGCTTCTCACCCCATTCCATCTT
This sequence comes from Irena cyanogastra, assembly GCA_013397155.1. NCBI lineage: Eukaryota > Metazoa > Chordata > Aves > Passeriformes > Irenidae > Irena > Irena cyanogastra. The sequence continues at coordinate 357,062 of VWZV01001292.1, forward strand.
ATGCTTGGCCCCCTTGGCACCCCATCCTCCACAGGACTCATTCCTCTGCTACTAAGTGTTCATGCTGGTAATGTGAATATTTCAGCACTTGAATATATATTTTATATCTCTATATTAGATTAATATATAATATATTCTGTATTGATACTCAGTCAATATTATAATCCTCATATATCACCTACCACTAATTCTCAAATTTTGGAACTATGAATATCCCAGCTAGGGAGGATTTATTTATCACACCCCAGGGGCCAGGATGGAGGAGAGCCTGGAGGCACTGTGGGCATCCAAAGGGTGCCACTGGACTCTTTGCAGTCAGAGCAAATGGATGGTGACACTGGGGTCTTCTTAACTCTCTTCTTTTTCTTTCTCCCTCCCAGGCTCAGGCTGTGCAGAACTGCAGCATCATGTAATTCCATGGCGCATTCCTGTGGTTCCTGCCCGTCTCCAGCTAGGTTTTTTTTTCCCCAAAGCAACCGAATTTTTTTTCCCCTTAAAAAAATAAGATATCAAAAACCAAGGTTGTTTTTTTTTTTGTTTTCTATAGCAGGAATTTTATATATATATATTAAAAGTGCTAAAAGATGCTTTGATTTTTTTTTTTGTAAAGAAAAAAATCTATTTCTATATAAAAAAAACCAAACCAAAAAATAGCTTTTCAGCTTCAAATATTTTTTAGAACTTCAGCCAAAGACAGCAAAGAACTGTGTTTACAGAGCAGCCATGCAGGAGGAGTTTGTAGTTGAAATGCTCCTGAGATTGTACCTTTTTTGCCAAAGCTTTTTACATAGGACAGGGAGAAGCGCAGCCATACCCACCGGAGCTGCGTGCCACAGGGGCTGCTGTCCTGTCTCAAGCGGAGCACAGTGCCTTTACAACCCTTTTTCTTGGGATCTGAAGCCAAAATTCCCTTTTTTTTCTCTTTTTTTGAATTGTGGTTCCTGGCGGTGCTGGCGCGGGGGCTCCTGGCAGCTCGCGGGCGATGCCCACGTCTCTCTGTGGCCATTGCCCCCTCCCCAGCCCCCTGCCCGCCTGCACTCCCGGCGCTCTATGTACTGTATTCCCCAAATTCCCCATCCCTGGCACCTCTTGCCCTTTGGGTTCCCTTTTTCTTAATCAGCCAAGTTGTGCCTTAGCTGAGGCGGGGCCGGGCTGGGAACCCCGTTGGAGCCCGGCTGGCACCGAGTGGAGGTGGAGCAGGGGAAGTGAAAACATCGGAGCCGCGTTTTGGGACCAGGTGGATTTCACAGCTGGGGACAATGGGGTTGATGGACTTCAGTCCCACGAGTTCAGCCCCAGTGGGGCCCCCCAGGCCCCCTCTTGGAGAGCCACTGCATCCAGCGGGGTTCAGCCCACCGTCTCTTTGGACTCGTCTCTGGTGGCCAGAGCTCAGGAGCTGTTTCAGGGATTAAGCAAAGGATGCTCGGTCCAGGTCAGAGCTGTTTGCAGGAAAGCACCTAGGAAGGTTTTTTTTTGGGTGAGGCGGGTTTCGGGGTCTGATAGGTGCAGCTTCTCCCTTGGCAAGAGTCCATCCAGCCATTAGCAGATACCTTGGCTTTTTGCCTTGGTTGGGAAATGCCCACAGCTCCCCCGGCCTCAAGTGCAGCAGAGGGGTGGGGCTGGAGAAGGTGCCAGGACAAGACCCCACTCCAGTGGGTTTTGAGGAGGTCGTGTATGTATCTACGCTTGCAAAGCTTCTGTATTACTGCCTGTATTTTCTTCCAGAGTCAAAATACAGCTGAACCCTTCCCATGCTGTGTGCTGTCGTCATTGCTGTCTGGGGGGATTTGGGGGTGCTGTGCTGCACCCTAGCAGCAAAGGGACCCCCCAGGGATCTCTTTCCACCCCACAGCCGGGGCTGGGGATGGGGGAAGCGGGGTGGCCCCTTGCCCTGGCTCACCCGAGGGTGGGCTGCTAAGAACTGGGCCAGCTGAGCCCCCCAGGGAGAGACTGGACAGGGGGTGGAATTTGAGGTAAGGACTCAGAGATTCCTCTTGGGGTTTTGGGGACCAAACATTCCCCAGGATGGGATGGACTGCGGGGTGCAGAGCCCCTGAGTGTAGGTTTGCTCTTACCACTCTGCCAAGGGGACCCCCTGTGCCCCCGGGCCGTGCCAGGCACTGGAGCGAGGCAGGAGGGGATGCTGGGGAGAAGGAGAGCCGTAAAGCCGGCACATAATCGGCTTTACCAGGCACAGCGCTGCGGAGCCGCGATGTGAGGGGACGCCGGCGGGCGGCCGGGGCGCAGGCACAGCCAGGTAGGTGCCCGGGATGCCCAGGCTGGGGGTCCCCTGCCCCAGTGCTTGCATTGCTGGGTCCCCCCGTGCTGCGTGGGGCCACATCGCCCCGGGTTTGGGTGCAGCAGGGCTGAGGCTCAGGAGGGCAGGGGGTCCAGGGCATTGCTGCCACCTCCCAGCTTCGAGTGAGCTTGTGGAGAACCGCGAGGTGCCACGTCCCCTCCCAGGAGAGGGGTACAGGGAGGTGTCAGAGGCAGGTGCTCACAGAGGGGGGACACACTGACCCCCTGTCTGTGCCTTTTGCCTCCCATTTCTGCCAGCTCAGGGGTACCCGTGCCACAACACTGGCAGTGCTGCAGCCTGTCCCCTTTCATGGGCATTCAACCCTACTCCAGGCCTCAAAAGCCCTGAGGTTGTGCCCAAAACAGCAGGCTCTGGAGTGCTGGGGGAAGCAGCCATGCTGCTGGCATCTCGTGCTGCTGCCTGGGTGTGTTTGTTCTCAGGAGGGGACAGGTCAGGAGACACGGGAACTGCCATGGGGAAATGCAACAGGGAACTGATGCCCTGGATCCTCCCCATGTCCCCCACAGGGCCCCAGTGTCCTGGCACTCCTGAGCTGGGGAAAGGCTGAGCTGGAGCCCCATGGGGCACAGGGACAGGGACATTGCAGAGCCCTGTAAGGACAGCACAGACATTATGGGTTCCTCACAGGGACATTGCAGAGCCCTGTAAGGACAGCACAGACATTATGGGTTCCTTACAGGGACATTGATTGCAGAGCCCTGTAAGGACAGCACAGACATTATGGGTTCCTTACAGGGACATTGATTGCAGAACCCTGTAAGGACAGCACAGACATTATGGGTTCCTCACAGGGACATTGCAGAGCCCTGTAAGGACAGCACAGACATTATGGGTTCCTCACAGGGACATTGCAGAGCCCTGTAAGGACAGCACAGACATTATGGGTTCCTCACAGAGCCACGTGGGGTCCCTGCACAGCCCCCAGGGACCCTGCACACCCCCATGTGGACCTTGCACAACCCTGTAGGGATCTTCCACATCCCTGTGGAGCCACGTGCAGCCCATGGGGACCTCGCACAGCCCGGGGGAGCTGCAGCCCACAGGGACCTCCCAACCCCTATGGGGACTTTGCAGAAGAGCCTGTGGAAGAGCTCCAGTCCTGCTCCAGCCAAAGCACTGAGTCAGGGTCAGGTTTCTCCTGCTCCTCCTGCTGTCCCACGGATCTGAGCCCTGCTTGGGGTTCCCCAGTCTGGCAGAGCCATGGAGAAACAGGGTGGCTTCGGGGCTTTAGGCCATGGCCTGGCCTTGCTCACTGAATGTCGGGGTCTCCTCAGAGGCACTCCAGGCTTTGGGCACGTGCTGAGAACCAGCAGTTTTTTGGGTGTAAGTCTAGCACAGGAAGCCTTGGAGCAATCACTGGCATGGGTTAGGGCTGGGACTGACTCCAGTGTCTGGCAAGCCACCAGGGTTTAGCAGCCAGGGCATGGCCAGTGGGTGCTGGGGGCCCCGCCAGCCCCACACCAGCCCCTCCAGGCCCTGCGTGCCCAGGGAGATTAAGGTCAAGCCACCCCACTAATCCCAAGGGGGGGTTAAGATGTGAGCTCGTGCCCGCTGCTACCCCCTGAAGCTGCACCCCAACGCGCTGCAGGACCCCCATAAGGCACCCTGGGGGTGTCCAGGCAGGGCTGAGGGGCTGCAGCTCAGCCCTGAGGAGTCTCCACAGCAGGCTCCAGCTAAGCTGCCCGTGCTGGTGGGCACTAGGCACAAGCTCTTTACAGATCCCTGCAAAAGGCTCCAACCTCCCAAACCCTGGGAGCTGCAGGGGCAATTGGCTCTGCCCTCCAGCCCTGGCACAGCAAGGACCCCAGGCAACAGGCCTGCTGCAGGCTTGTGGCTTTTGGGGGTGCTGCTGCTGCAGCCCCACTGGTGCAGAGGCTGGCACTCCCCAGTGCCTCGGCAGTGGCTCTGCGAGGCTGAGGTCATGCAGGGAAGGTGGCTACAGAGGGCAGAGGAAGTGCTGGCTGGGGATCCTGTTTTGAAGGAGAAGGGGGCAAGTTCCACAGGAGAAGTGAGGTCTGCAGGCAGCAGCTAGGCCAGGCTTTCTGGCAAGGGAAATTCCCAGGGGGAAATGCCATAAACCGAGATTTGTGGATGCTGGGTGGCGGGGACACGCACGCAGCCTGGTGCCCTGGCTGCACCCCCAGCCTCCTCCTGGGACCCCCCAAATCCACACAGCACGGGAAGCCAGAGCCAGCAGCACTCACCTGGCATGGGTCAGGTGGGAGGGCCAAGACAGGAATGGGGATGCAGGGATGGGGTGTGGGGATGGGATGCAGGGATAGGGATAGGGTCTGGATCCGGAGGTGTTGAGGTGGGGCTGCAGGGTCCTGCTGCCAAAAGCTAAGAGCACAACCGAGGTGAAGGGCCCCGTGTAGTTATAGGAGTGCAGGAACATGTCAGGAGAGGGGTTGGGTGTAACACATGTGGGGCTGGAGGGGTGTCCCTGCACATCCTGGGGGTCAGGGGGTCGGTGGTGTGTGTGGGGTAGGGGGGTACTCCCCACTCCTGTGCCGGTGGGCGCCCGCCCTCCACACGCGGGGCCGTGGCCGTGTCCCGGCGCGGGGGGGTCTCGGGGTCCGCAGCCCCGTGTCCGTCCGTCAGGGGCTGTCGGTGCGGGGGGGCCGCGGACGGCCGAGGTACAGCCGTAGCCATGGCGACGTGAGCCGGATGCGGGGCCGGGGGATGCTGCTCCCGCCCGCCCGCCGCAGGTCGGTACCGCCGCACCGCGACCGGGGCCGGGGGCGCCCGGGGGGCCCGAGGGGGTCTGGGGAGGCTCCGCGTGGGCGGGAGGTCGAGCGGGAAGGGGGAAGTCGCCATAGTGGGGTTGGGCTTGGGGGACCCCCAGCGCTGATGCTGCCAGCCGGCAACAAAGAGGCTGAGGTGCCGGCCCTGGGGGGACCCCCGGTACCCCCCGGCAGCCCCCCGCACTCCCTGCCTTCACTTTGCTCCAAATCCCCCCCTTTCCCTATCTCCTGTGCACCCCTCCACACCTCCTCCACCTCTCAGCTCCCTCCTGTGCATCCTCCTCCCTCTTACCTGCACCCCCCAGCTCTCCCCACACTTGTATGGAACAACCCCAACGACACAATCGTCTCCCGTTTCCTCTTGCATACACCCCCAAATTCCTCCCCTTCATCCTCCCACGGCCTCAGTCCACCCCCTCTCCTCCCTTGCCTTCCATCTCCCATGCATACCCTGCTCCGGATCTTGGGGGGTTGAAGGAGCTTCCCCCAGCCCCTCTTGGGTGTCGGGAGCATTCCCGCACTCCCACACCACAGGGATGGTCCTGGGATGTGACATGGGCAGGGGATTGGAGTCCAGCTGCAGAGAAGGACCAAACTCTTCTCTGCTGTGGGAAATTGGGGCACGGGGAATGTCTGAGCAGCTGGGGGATCAGTGCCACCAGCTCCACACCTGCCCTGCATCCAGCACAGCTCACCTTGCTGGGCCTGGCTCCATCCTGTGGCGGGTGACATGCTCATCGACAGCACAATATTCCCTGGCTTAGAGGGAATCCTCCAGGCAGAGATCCAAGCAGGAGCAAGACCATGAAGCCACAGCTGTGGTCAACCTGAAAGCACCGGGGGAAACTAAACTGCCCCAGTGTTGGGAGACCCTTGGTGGCACTCACTCCCATGTGCCAAATCCTACACAGGGAGGCTGTAAATTACATCCCCCCACCCAGACCACTGTGACATGGGACCCAAAAAAGAGGAGAGGCAAGGCTGAGAAGGGATTCTGGCTTCTCACGCTGCCGGAGCAGCCTCGAAGCTGCTGTCACCTCACATCCTGTGGCAGCCCTGGCTCGTACTGAGGAACACTCCGGCGCTTTTCCTCAGCCCCTCCACAGCCCCAATCGAGCCTTCAGCCTCGCCAAGGAGCCTCTGCTCCCTTTTTCATCCTGCCTCCCCCTCGGCGGCCTCGGTGGCTCTGGCCCAGGGCAGAACAATGCGGCCGGTCCAAGGCTCCGTGCGGCCCCGTCCCGCGGCAGCCCTTTGCCAAGTGGGAAATCCGGGGCAGAGTAACCTACTTTCTGTGCTCACAAGGAGCTTCTGTCCCAGCCAAGCAAGGTGCTGAGCACAGAGCTGCCCTCCCAGGGCTCCATGTCCCGGCGGGCTGCTCTGGGAATGGGAGAGGCAGGTAAGGAGGCCCCAACAGGGCCGGATGCTCCTCAGCCTTGTCCGGAGGGATGTTGGGGTACCTCAGGTATGGCTCTGATGCTGAGGAACTCCAGGGCTTTGGCTTTGGGGGGCTTCTTGCCTACAGCCATCCCAGAGCAGCCTGGGGTTAAGGATAGAACCCCCAGGGAAATGGGTTCCTGGAGCAGCTGCAGGAGCTTTGTGGGGGTGATGCTCGGCCCCATGGGGCTGTTTGTGGGGAGCAACGCTCCGCCCTGGGGGGCTGGTTTTCTGAGTGATGTTTGTCCCTGTGAGGTTGGTTTTCTGAGTGATGTTTGTCCCTGTGGGGTTGATTTTCTGGATGTTTGGCCCTGTGGGGCTGGTTTTGTCCTTGATACTCAGGCCTGCCGTTGGCCCGCACAATCCACAGGAAAAATGCCATTATTTTCCTCACCCCAAAGATTTCCCCAGCGAGCAAACCCAGGCATCGGGCACATCTCTGTCCCCCACGTCACCCCCTGGGCATCCAGCTGGAGGAGCAGAGCTCCTGGTTCCCATCCCAGCTGCCTCCACCAGGCTTCGCTGCTGTCCCCGCGGGGGTTCAGGCACGGGAGGCGGGCGCAGGCACCCACTGCCCCAACCTGCCGAGGCTCGTCCTCTTCCAGCAGGACTTTCAGGTTCCCGCAGTCCCGGCGGAGCCACGCGGGGCTGGGCTGGGCTGGGCCGGGCTGCAGCGAGCCCAGCACGAGCCGGGCCGGGAGCTCGGCAGCCGCGTCCAGGGCATGGGCCCACGGCAGTCTCGTGGCCACAGCCCCCGGGGCTCGGGCACCTGCCTGGTGCCCGTGCCGCAGGGGTGGAGGTGAGCAGCTCTGTCCTCGCCCGCCAGAGAGGTAATGCCGCTCGCTGGGGACGCGGTGGCCATCGGCAAAGGGGTCCTGGCGACCGTGAGCTTCTTGAGACGTGGCTCTTTCCCCAACGCTCCTGGCATCAGCTGCAGAAAGGGCTGCGAGGAGGGGGTTCCCGCGTGTGTTCTCCCCCATTTTGTGGATGCTCTGATAATTGATGGAGCCGGACAGAGGAATCCCTGATGGGGATGGGCTCTGAGGCTCTGGGGGCAAAGGCAGGAGCGTCCGGACACCTCCGTGCCGGGGTCCGCGGCGCAGGTGCAGGTGAGGGGACGTCTCTGGCTGCCGGGGTAGCAGTGGGAAGTTCGTGCCCGAACTCGGGGGCCACGTGCGGCTCGAGCGAGGCGCTGAGGGCCCCCCCATCCCCCGCCTCTCTGCCGGGTGCTGCTTCCCCGTCTTGTTTCCGCCGGGTGAAGCGACACGCAGCCCGGCAGCGTGTGCCCTCACCCTGTCCTTCCCCGCAGGGATGGTGGTGGGACCCTCTTGGGGCGCATCCCTGCCGCCCCCCGCCATGCCCGCCGCCCTCCGCCTGCTCTGCGGGGTGGTGGTGCCGGCTGCCATGCTCTGCGCCGAGCCCCTGCCCCGCGTCACCTTCCCCAGCGGTGAGTATGGCCCGGGAAGAGCTGGGACAGCTGGGGAGGGGGGTACACAGCCTCTGCGTGGGAGAGGGCCCATCCCCGGGGTTGCAGATGCAGCATCAGGAACTTTGGGGCGGCCCCCATCAAAGCTCCCCCCGCCCCATCACTGACCCTCACGTGGGGCTGGAGACAGTGCCACTGGCCGCAGGTGATGCCGTGGGGGATGAGAGTGGATGAGGCTGCTTGGCACTCCAACACCCAATGGGCCAGATCCAACAGCGATTTTGTCACCCACGTGGCACCCAGGGTCTGCTCATGGTCACCCTGGGGGACGAAAAGGTGCCTCTAGAAGGGACAGGGCACAGCAAGTGGCAAAGCAGGGGCTTGGAGGGGCTGTGATGTGGCAATCAGGCTGCAAGAGGGTCTGTGCCCCATGGCAGGGTCGTGCCATTCCAGCCCTGACTGCGCTGTCACTTCCCTTTCCGCATGCAGCCATGCTCAAAATTGCAAAAATCCCCCAGTTTCAGTACCTGGTGGGGATGAAGAAGAATCTGCAGTCCCTGGCTGTGCCCGAGGGCACCCTGGGGACTGGTGACCCCCCCAGTCTGGCACCTCAGGGGCTTGTAATCCCTCCAAGGTGGCAGTGCATCCCCCAAACAGAGCACTACCCTTGGCCACGGCCCCAAAGCATCACAGGCACAGCTTGGGGGGAAATGCACCCCATTTCTGGGGCTCTGCAGCTTGGGGATGTTCAGCTCTTGCAGTAGGAGCTGGAGGGGACAGTGGGAGATGCGGACCCGGCGGGCGAAGGGGTGATGGTGATGTGGGAGCTGAAGGGGAAGAACTGCACCCCATTTCCTGTGAGACACAACAGGATGGCAACTGCTGCCACATCCGCGTGAGGGCCACGGTGGTGGGGTGTGGGGGTGTGTGTGTGTGTGTGTGTGTGACCCCTTGGCCCCCGTCACCCCCTCTGCTCCTGCCAGGGGACCCCCGGCGGACCCTCACCCACTTCAGCCAGGACAACGTCTCCCACTACGACATCTTCCTCCTGGACGAGAGCGAGGAGGAGCTGTACGTGGGGGCACGCGACTGGGTGCTGGCCCTCGCCGTTGGCACCCCTGGCAGCATCCGTGCCAAAGCCTCGGTGAGCAGCCACCACTTTTGGGGAGCTGGGGGGGAGGGTGGAGGCGCCTCCCTGTGTTTCAGTTTCCCTGTGGGGCTGGGCTCAACAGCCCAGGAACATCTTCATTCCCTTTGCAGATCATGTGGGGACCCACAGAGGAGAAAACCTCTGAATGTGCTTTTAAGAAGAAGAGCCAAGAGGTGAGATGGCCCTGTGGGGGCTCAGGGGTCCCACAAAGCTACTGGGGTGCTCAGCACCCAACTCTGCTCTTTCCCCCTCAGACTGAGTGCTTCAACTTCATCCGAGTCCTGGTGGCCCTGAACCAGACCCACCTCTACGTCTGTGGGACCTACGCCTTCAGCCCCGCGTGCACCTACATCGTGAGTGTCCTCCCCAGGACAGGGTACAGGGGCTCTCTGGGCAGCTTGTAGTGCTGCTGTGAGGGCCCACAAAATACAGGCCCAGAAGTGAATTGCATCATGGGGGTCTCCAGGATGCGGGGTGCTGGGTGTCCCCCCCCGAGGGACATCTTTTTGTCCCACTTGCCCTTGGTGATTCTCACTCAGCTGCCAGCAACGCTTCTTCTGGCAGGGAAACCCCAATTTTGGGTCCCCTCAGGTGACTCCAGGCTCTCTGTCCCTGCCTCAGTTTCCTCCGTGCTGAGCACGTGGTGGGGACTGCCACTCCCCAAAATGAAAATGAGGGAAGGTGACAGCAGCCGGGTAGCCCCAGCATCCTCTGTCATCACCCCCTGTCATCATCCCTGCACCCACCTTGAAGACATGGGCCACCCTATGTCTGCAAGGTATTCCACAGTCATTCCCTACAGGTTTGAGGTTGTTTTCAGTCCTTTGGCTGATTTTTCTCCCCTTTTCCACAGCACCTGGAAAACTTCACACTGGTGTCCAGTGGCAGAGGACAGCCCTTCCTGGATGGGAAGGGCCAGTGCCCCTTCGATCCCCAGCACAATTACACGGCCCTGCTGGTGGGTGAGTATGGGGCCAGTGGCCTCACAGGTGGGCACCCACCCCTGGGATGGAGCGGAGGGCGAGGGCGGGGGGTCCTCGCCGAGGCTCACTGCCCACTCTGTCCCCGGGCAGATGGAGAGCTCTATGCCGGCACCATGAACAACTTCCAGGGCAACGAGCCCATCATCTCCCGCTCGCTGGGCACCCGCACCCTGCTCAAGACAGACGCCTTCCTCCGCTGGCTCTCGGGTGAGCAGAGGGAGGGTCCTGGGGAGGATTCCTGGCGAGCTGCCTGCCTCCCCACGGCTTCAGTTTCTCACCCACCTGCCCTGGCTGTGCCTGTAGCTGACGCCGCCTTCGTGGCCTCCTTCAGCATACCCGGGGACGACAAGGTCTACTTCTTCTTCGAGGAGACAGCGGACGAGTTTGACTTCTTTGAGCGGCTCCTGGTGCCACGAGTGGCCCGCGTCTGCAAGGTGTGTGTGGGGGTGACAGCAGGGAATGATGGTGGGCTACAGTGGGGGAGCAGCGATGAGGGGATGATGATGATGATGTGGGACAATAACAGGAGACGATAATGAGGATGATTGTTGTACTGTGATCGGCAGCAATGAGAGGGGACAGTGACAGGGGACAAAGGGAGCAACTGGGTCACCTTGGTAATGAGCTCCCTCTGGCTCTTGCAGACCGATGTAGGGGGGGACAAGGTGCTGCAGAAGAAGTGGACAACTTTCCTGAAGGCGCAGCTGGTGTGCTCCCAGGATGGCCGCTTCCCCTTCAATGTCATCCACCACGCCTTCGCCCTGCTCCGCCACGACGGCCGCGCCGACTTCTACGCGGTCTTCACCTCACAGTGGTGAGTGCCCAGGGGTGTGGAGGGAGTCCAGGGGCCTGGGCCCTGCCGCTGCCCACCTGGCTGTCCCTCCCTGCAGGCAGGCGGGCAGGGCGGGCAGCGCCGCCGTCTGTGCCTACAGACAGGAGGATCTGGAGAAGGTCTTCGAGGGCAAGTACAAGGAGCTGAACAAGGAGAGCTCTCGCTGGACCGTCTACAGTGGCCCCGACATGAGTCCTCGGCCTGGCAGTGTGAGTGCTGCCCACTCAGGGGGACTGGACTTTCCAGGGGACAACACTGGTCCCCGGGAGATGGGGTCTGTGTATCCCCGTTTGCCCTGTGTGCCCACACTGCCAGCGGGATGAGAAAGGAGAAGGGTCCCTGTGCATCCCATTGATGCTGGCCCAGGGCAGGGCGGTGATGCAGCACATCCTCCCCTGCCCATGCCTCAGTTTCCCACACCAGCACAGACCCCTGTCTCCCCCCACAGTGCTCCATGGGTCCCTCCTCGGACAAAGCCCTCACCTTCATGAAGGACCATTTCCTGATGGATGGGAAGGTGTCACCCATCCAGGGGCAGCCTCTCCTGGTGAAGTCAGATGTCACCTACACGCACATCGCAGTAGACGAGACCCGCGGCGCGTTGGGGACCGCGTATCGTGTCATGTTCCTGGCCACAGGTGGGGTTATAGGGGGTGCACACAGGGTCACCCATCCGACCCTCCCTTGGCTCCAAAGCCTCAGTGATGTCCCCCATGCCCCACAGCTGAGGGTCTCCTGCACAAGGCAGTGGAGCTGAGTAAGGGTGCCCACATCGTGGAAAGCATCCAGCTCTTTGCAGTGCCAGAGCCGGTGAAGACCCTGCTGCTGGCGCCAGGGAAGGTAGGGCAGATGTGATCACCCAGACACCCGACAGCACCGGAGCCCGGGGGGAGGCTCACCCCTGCACCTCTCCCTCCCCAGGGCATCCTCTATGTGGGCTACTCCAGAGGCATCCTGCAGGTCCCGCTGGCCAACTGCAGCCTGCACCGGAGCTGCGCTGAGTGCGTGCTGGCCCGTGACCCCTACTGCGCCTGGCACAGCCCCACGGGCTCCTGCCAGCCCGCCCGCCTCGCCGCCGAGGACGAGTGAGCAGCGGGACGAGGACGGGAAGGGGGTGTGGAGGTCTTTGGGGTGCTGACCCAGCTCTCCTGGCCGCAGGAGCGCCTGGCTGCAGGACGTTGAGACGGGGAACCCGGTCACCACGTGCCACCATGGGAGGAGTGCGGCCATGCCCCGCTCCTGGGGGCCACCAGAGGATCCCGCTGTACAGGGTTGAGTATGGGAGCGCAGCGGGATGGGGCACGCGGGGCTGGACGGGGCACACGGGGCACACCACGTCACCCTGCTCTCTGCACCCACAGGGCTCAGCCCCCGGCTGAACAGCGTGGTCCAGCTGCCGTGCCCCCGCCGCTCCGCGCTGGCCGCCTACAGCTGGCAGCAGCCCAGCAGTGCCGGGCAGCGCACGGTGCTGCTGCCCGACCACACGCTGGTGGTCATCATGCAGCAGGGGATGGCCGGCACCTACAAGTGCCAGGCCACGGAGAACGGCTACACCTGGACCGTGGCTCACTACCAGCTCAGGGACTCTGACGGGCTGGGCGAGGAGGAGTTGGCCTGGGGCTCCTCCGGTGCCCGGTCGTACTGGTCAGAGTTTGTCACGGTGACAGTGCTGCTGGTGGTGACGCTGACCGTGGCTGCCTGCCTGGCCCTCCTCGCCTACCGTGACCAGCTGAAAGCTCGGAGCAAGGTGCGGGGCTGCAGCACGCCCCACAGCCCCCCGTCCCGCCAGCGGGAGAAGGTGCCCCTCAATGGGGGCACCAGGGAGCCCCCAGCACCTGGAGCTGCCACGGAGGAGGAGGAGGAGGATGAAGGCTCCCACGCTTGCTGCCTCCAGCTTGACGGGGACATCGACGTTGACAACAACCGACTCCACGTGCCAGCAGGGGACACAGCGTGACACTGCCAATGGGTCAGGGAGACCCTGGGGAGGGGGGATGCGGGGCGGGGTGTGATTGTGAAAGGGGTTTTGGTTTTGTTTTATTTAATACACGTGTTTTAACCTAAGGTTCACAGTCTGGGGCAGAGGGTGGAATGGGCTCTGGGAGCAGCGGGCATGGGATGGGACAAGGGAGTGGGATGGGGAGAGAGTGGAGGGCAAAAGAAGGTCATGAGGACAGGCAAAGGATGTGGCACAGAGGAGAAATGTGGCCTTGGGGCAAGGACGTGGGGACGGCTGGAAATGGTGGATGCTGACACTGGTATTACCCCAAGAAAAAAGCCCAGGTTCTATAAAAACCTCAACAGGGGCAGGCTGTGCTCAGCAGGCTCCGTAAGCACCCACCCTGCACTGCCACCTGCCCTCAATGCTGCATGGTCCCCGGCGTGGCAGAGCTGTCCCTAGCTGTCCCCCCACCCTCCGTCCCATTTCCAATGTCTTTGATCTGCCTTTTTAAAGTCGAACCAGCTGTAAATTTTCCTGCTCTTTGCTTTTTTATTAAAAAAGGAAAACTCAGTGCCTCACACTGCTGGGTGCATGGAGCAGCCCCGAGGGCCTTTTGGGTGGGTGCATCCATGCTGTTCTCTCCTCCTCGCCGCGCCTCGGCCCCTCCAGCCCGCGGCGCACGGAACCCGCTGGCGGCCGCTGGCGGACACTGGCCCTTTAAGAGCCGTAATTCCGCGCGGTCCCTTTAAGGCGCGCGCCCCCACCTCCTGCCGCCCTTTTTACTGAGGGCCGGAAGCGCGTGGGCACTTCCGGTGCGACCTCTGCCCGTTCCCAAGATGGTGGCGGCGCTCGGGTGCTGACGCCGCCGGTCACTTCCGGCCGGGGAACGGCCATGGGGCGGCGAGGCCGGGCCGGCCGGGGGCTCGTCGGGGGTCCCTCCCGCCGGCGTGAGGTGAGGGGGTGGCGGGGCCGGGGCTGGGCCTGCGGTGGGCCGGGGAGAGGCCTGGCCTGGACCGGCAGCGGTGCGGCAGGGCCTAACGGGGGTGGCCCAGCCCGGCCCGGCCCGGCGCGGCGCGGCGCCGGTGCGGGGCCCTGGGCAGGTGTGGAGGCTGCGCGGCTGGTCGGGAGGGCGGCAGGGAGGGGCAGAGCGGGCGGCTGGCGAGGGGTGCATGTAAACCGGGGGGGGGGGGGGGGGTGTTNCGGGAAGGGGGTGTGGAGGTCTTTGGGGTGCTGACCCAGCTCTCCTGGCCGCAGGAGCGCCTGGCTGCAGGACGTTGAGACGGGGAACCCGGTCACCACGTGCCACCATGGGAGGAGTGCGGCCATGCCCCGCTCCTGGGGGCCACCAGAGGATCCCGCTGTACAGGGTTGAGTATGGGAGCGCAGCGGGATGGGGCACGCGGGGCTGGACGGGGCACACGGGGCACACCACGTCACCCTGCTCTCTGCACCCACAGGGCTCAGCCCCCGGCTGAACAGCGTGGTCCAGCTGCCGTGCCCCCGCCGCTCCGCGCTGGCCGCCTACAGCTGGCAGCAGCCCAGCAGTGCCGGGCAGCGCACGGTGCTGCTGCCCGACCACACGCTGGTGGTCATCATGCAGCAGGGGATGGCCGGCACCTACAAGTGCCAGGCCACGGAGAACGGCTACACCTGGACCGTGGCTCACTACCAGCTCAGGGACTCTGACGGGCTGGGCGAGGAGGAGTTGGCCTGGGGCTCCTCCGGTGCCCGGTCGTACTGGTCAGAGTTTGTCACGGTGACAGTGCTGCTGGTGGTGACGCTGACCGTGGCTGCCTGCCTGGCCCTCCTCGCCTACCGTGACCAGCTGAAAGCTCGGAGCAAGGTGCGGGGCTGCAGCACGCCCCACAGCCCCCCGTCCCGCCAGCGGGAGAAGGTGCCCCTCAATGGGGGCACCAGGGAGCCCCCAGCACCTGGAGCTGCCACGGAGGAGGAGGAGGAGGATGAAGGCTCCCACGCTTGCTGCCTCCAGCTTGACGGGGACATCGACGTTGACAACAACCGACTCCACGTGCCAGCAGGGGACACAGCGTGACACTGCCAATGGGTCAGGGAGACCCTGGGGAGGGGGGATGCGGGGCGGGGTGTGATTGTGAAAGGGGTTTTGGTTTTGTTTTATTTAATACACGTGTTTTAACCTAAGGTTCACAGTCTGGGGCAGAGGGTGGAATGGGCTCTGGGAGCAGCGGGCATGGGATGGGACAAGGGAGTGGGATGGGGAGAGAGTGGAGGGCAAAAGAAGGTCATGAGGACAGGCAAAGGATGTGGCACAGAGGAGAAATGTGGCCGTGGGGCAAGAACGTGGGGACGGCTGGAAATGGTGGATGCTGACACTGGTATTACCCCAGGAAAAAAGCCCAGGTTCTATAAAAACCTCAACAGGGGCAGGCTGTGCTCAGCAGGCTCCGTAAGCACCCACCCTGCACTGCCACCTGCCCTCAATGCTGCATGGTCCCCGGCGTGGCAGAGCTGTCCCTAGCTGTCCCCCCACCCCCCGTCCCATTTCCAATGTCTTTGATCTGCCTTTTTAAAGTCGAACCAGCTGTAAATTTTCCTGCTCTTTGCTTTTTTATTAAAAAAGGAAAACTCAGTGCCTCACACTGCTGGGTGCATGGAGCAGCCCCGAGGGCCTTTTGGGTGGGTGCATCCATGCTGTTCTCTCCTCCTCGCCGCGCCTCGGCCCCTCCAGCCCGCGGCGCACGGAACCCGCTGGCGGCCGCTGGCGGACACTGGCCCTTTAAGAGCCGTAATTCCGCGCGGTCCCTTTAAGGCGCGCGCCCCCACCTCCTGCCGCCCTTTTTACTGAGGGCCGGAAGCGCGTGGGCACTTCCGGTGCGACCTCTGCCCGTTCCCAAGATGGTGGCGGCGCTCGGGTGCTGACGCCGCCGGTCACTTCCGGCCGGGGAACGGCCATGGGGCGGCGAGGCCGGGCCGGCCGGGGGCTCGTCGGGGGTCCCTCCCGCCGGCGTGAGGTGAGGGGGTGGCGGGGCCGGGGCTGGGCCTGCGGTGGGCCGGGGAGAGGCCTGGCCTGGACCGGCAGCGGTGCGGCAGGGCCTAACGGGGGTGGCCCAGCCCGGCCCGGCCCGGCGCGGCGCGGCGCCGGTGCGGGGCCCTGGGCAGGTGTGGAGGCTGCGCGGCTGGTCGGGAGGGCGGCAGGGAGGGGCAGAGCGGGCGGCTGGCGAGGGGTGCATGTAAACCGGGGTGGGGGAGGGGGTTGTTGTGAGAACCACTTGGCCTTGAAAGAGCCCGGGAGAAAGGGCCCCAGGGTCCTGGAGCAGGCGGGGAAGGGGCCGGAGCCTCCCTCGGCGAGGCCCCCCGGGGCAGTGGGACAGGGCTTGAACGGCCGCGGGGAAAGAAGCCGGAAGGTCCAGGGGCCCTCCACGGGGCAGAGACCGAAGTCCTCCCCGGTGTGCACGGGGAAGCGCTGGAGCCCCCCGGGGCTTCGGGGGTAAAGGTGGCTTGGGGACAGAGGCGACACCCCCGCGACACGAAGCCGCGGTGCTGGGGACGCGTCTGGCCCGGCAGTGACCTTGAGCGGATCCCGGACCGAGCTCTCCCGCTGTTCGCTGCCTCAGAGCACGGCCGAGCTTTTGTGCGGCGGGGATCGGAGCCGGTGGTTCCGCTGGGGGCGGGAGCGGGGGCTCCTGCCCGCGGGGCTGGGCGTGCTGGGGAGAGAAGTGTTGTCACCGCAGCGCGGCTGCCACATCGGTCACAGAGCCACGGCTCTCCCGAGAGCTGCGGGCTGTCAGCGGGGCCGGGGTTACAGCCAGGGCTCCCTCGCTGGGGTTTGGATCCCCTCGCACCGCGGGGGAATTTAAGGAGCGAGCGGCGCGTTAGCTCAGCCCGGTGAGTTGGATGTGGTGCCGATGGCACCGAGGGCAAGGTTCGATCCCTGAACGGGCCATTCACTCCAGAGCTGGGCCCTGTCCAGCTCAGAGCGTTCTGTGAGTCTGTGCGGCAGGAGATGCCAGCAGCCTCGGCTGGCTCCGTGTGGTTCCCAGGCCGGGGCTGAGGCATTAGCATGCTGGGCAGGACACATCCCTGCCCGGGGCACACAAAGGCCTTGTCCGTGTTTGCCAGGGAATCATCTGTAGCTGCGGCAAAGAGCGCTTCGGGGACCAGACTGACAGGGTGGCATTAAAAGGACACAAACTGGGGGGGTTGTACCGAGTTGAGTTCTGTGTTTAGGAGACTGAGGCTGTGCCCACATGAGAGAGCAGGAGCAGGGACACCCAGCTTGGATTTCCAGGCAGAAGTTCAAGAAATGCTGTTTTGTGCACGGTGAGAAGGAGCCACTGAGGGGCGGTTTTGGCATGGAAGCTGCTCCAGAGGTTAAGGATGTGTGAGCTATGGTGTGCTTGGACCTTGTTTTGGAGGGCAGGTCAGTTCTTAGGAGATGTAGCCATTACTTTTATATCAGTCTCCCTAAAATTACTTGAAAGATCATCAAAGAGCTGCTTAATGAGTGTGATGGGATCCCTGCTCTGGACAAGGCTGTGGTCTAAATCTTTGGAAGATTAAATGCTCTGAGCAAAACTCTTTATGTTGGCAAAGTAAGAATTGCAGCCGTGCTGGTCATCCCTGGAGCTGCCAGGATCCCTTCTTTCTTCCACACAGGAGGGACTTACAGGAGGGACTTTGAGTGCCTCAGAGCCACGGGGTTAAAGTGCCTTTGTCTAATTCAGATCTCAAAGGAGAGGAGTTATTGGTGAGAGTCCAGAGAAAGTACAGCTGTTTCCTCAAGAAGTTATGGCTGAAATTCTAAACCCAAAGCACTGGCGCACATAAAACTAAATAAAGATCAAGGATACTTTTTTGTTTGGTTGGTTTTGTTTTCCATATTGCAGTAATGAGAATGTTTTTTGCAGGCAGCCCTTCCCTTTCCTTTGTGGGGAGCTCGATTCCGTCCCTGGGTGGCAGAGGAATTTGGAGTATGGACTAAACCCTCAGGCTTTACCAGCAATCATATTGGCTAGACTATTTTAACTTTTTAAATGAAATATTAAGCTAGTGGGATTCTTAACAGGAACCAAGTCATGTTTTCATAGGTGCTATACACAGATAATTCCTGTGCAGGAAGCTTTGTATGTCAAATCATGTCAGTGTTAGCAAACCCAGTAAGGCTGTAATTGTAACCAAAGCTTTGTTTAGCCAGGCTGTGGCGTTTGTTGTGCCTTAACTGCCAAGGCAATTGGCTGGCAGGGTGAAGTGCATATCTCTTTACAATGGTAAAAATGTGGGACCCAGGTGCCCTTGGATGTTTTGAACTCCTCTGTCCAACTGCAGCAGCTGTGGTAGCCTGTAGTGCTGTTTGCTCCTGTTCAGCAAGTATTTTGTTGGCCAACAGGCAATGAAATGGTCACTTAATGGGACACCCACCCCCAATCTGCCATAATTTCATAACTGTAATTTCTTCTCTGTGCCAGAGGTAAACAAGTTCCAGTTGTTTTGTTACTGTGTTTCTAACAGAATGTCTCTGGCCTGTGTGAGTTCTTCATGAATTTTGAAGTGTTGAGACGTTTCCCTAAGAATCCCAGACTGGTTTGGGTTGGAAGGACCCTAAAGCCCATCTCATCCACCCCCTGCCATGGGCAGGACACCTTCCACTATCCCAGGCTGCTCCAAGCCCTGTCCAACCTGGCCTTGGACACTGCCAGGGATCCAGGGGCAGCCACAGGTTCTCTGGGCAACTTGTGCCACCCTCACAGGGAACAGTTCCTTCCCGATATCTCATCTAACCCTGCTCTTGGTCAGTGGGAAGCCATTCCACCTGTCCTGTCACTCCAGGCCCTTTTCCCAAGTCCCTCTCCCCTGGAGCTCCTTTAGGCACTGATGTTATGGCTTGGTGATGTAAAGTGCCCCCAAATCGGTGTGTGGCAGTGACTGCCCATCCCTTTGAGTTCTCACTTGGTGAATCTGTTTGCAGATCTCAGGTTTTGGCTCCCTTGTTCCTGTTCCTGCTTCTTGCTCTAGCTCTGCTCTCCAGCAATTCGGCTCATGCCTGGGCACACACTTCCAGTACCCCTTTGCCAGTGCCTGGAATCGAGTTATGATCCAGCTACAGTCAAGCCTTTCCCAAAAGCTCAGCCACCCAAACACCCCAGGGTTTTTTAATTTGATGCAGAAAGGAAGTCCTTACAGCAGTGAACTGGTCCGTGTTGCGTCGGGCGATTCTCTGAGCTGCGCTTCTCTTGCTGTGTGTAGGTTCCCTTAGCCCAAGCTTGGTTAATGGTGCAGCAAGTTAATTTACTAATTGCAGCAGCTGAAAGTGCCAGGAGCCTGGTTGTGGAGAAGCAGTTGGTGCCTGCTGGGACATGGTGATGAGCTGCAGCAATTGGGGCTGGGGGTGGCTGAAACAGCCCCTCCCTCCTCATCCTCCCCATTCCTGGTGCTCTGAGCACAGCTGGCAGTGGAAGGGGGGTTATCAGACCAGCAGCAACGAAGGAGTGTTGGAAAGGAGGGTGAACTTTGCTCATGTAGCTGACAAGCAGCTCAACAGAGAGATCCTGGGCTGTGATTTAACCCTTTCTTTTCAGGATCTTGGTCATCAATGTGGAGACTCTACATGGCTATCTTGCCTTGTTATCCCACTGTTGTTCTTCTTTTCACCTTCTCATCACCTCCAGCTTTAGGAAGATAAGAACGGGAGTGCCCAAAGAAACTGGTCTAATTCATGCGGGGAATCTAGGAACACAAAAGGACTTGTCACTTTCTTCTTTGTACAGATCCTGGAACTGAAAAGTAATGTCCTGACACCTGGGAGCATCACAGAGCTGGAATGACTGGGGAGAAGCTGCTTTGGTTGGCCATCCCTGATCTTGCGTGTCCGTTAAAAGGTGTGTGTGCTGCTGGAGTGGTGCTCGTCTGCTGGCTCTCAGCCTGCTTCCAAAAGCATGGGAGCTTTGCTTTTCCACAGAGCAGTCTGGGCTGTGGTGAGAGCTGCCACGTGTGCCAGCTGCTGCTGAAGCTCAGAAAACAGCCACAGTGACATCAGAAGGTGTCACCATCAGCCGCATGGTAGGGCCCTGCCTCAGGAGGTGACAGTCCCTCTGCTCGGCCGGCACAATGCTGTGCAAGGGCTTGCTGTGTGCTCGAGGAGAGTCAGCAAAGTTTGAGGTGATGTGGGCGGTTGTAGCAAACGGGGCTTTGTCCTCTACCCAAGGGGTCTCTCATTTCAGGTGCCAGCACTTGCAGTCTGGTTGGTCAAGGCTGGAAGGCTGGGCCTGGATCTGCTCTGTACCTTTGACGGACATCTGGACCTCTCCTGCCTGATCCCAAGGAGGCATGGAGGACAAACGCAACATCCCCATCATTGAGTGGGAGCACCTGGACAAAAGGAAATTCTATGTGTTTGGGATTTGCATGACTATGATGATCCGGGTGAGCGTTTACCCCTTCACGCTCATCCGCACGCGGTTGCAGGTTCAGAAGGGCAAGAGCCTGTACAACGGGACTTTCGATGCCTTTGTGAAAATCCTGCGGACAGAAGGGACGGCCGGGCTCTACCGTGGCTTTTTGGTCAACACCTTCACCCTGATCTCGGGACAGTGCTACGTGACAACATACGAGCTCACTCGGAAGTACGTGTCACGGTACAACAACAACAACGCTGTGAAGTCCCTGGTGGCTGGTGGCTCAGCCTCCCTGGTGGCCCAGAGCATCACGGTGCCCATCGATGTCATCTCCCAGCACCTCATGATGCAGAGGAAGGGGGAAAGCATGGGCAGGTTCAAGGTGCAGAACCAGGACGGCAAGCGTCTGCTGGTCTTTGGCCAAACCAAGGACATCATTGTACAGATCTTCAAGGCTGACGGTTTTAGAGGCTTCTACAGGGGTTATGTGGCCTCGCTGCTCACTTATATTCCCAACAGTGCAGTCTGGTGGCCCTTCTACCACTTCTATGCTGGTAAGTGAAAGGACACTTGAAACGTATCTTATCCCAGGAGCCCCTTGGATCAACTCTTGACGCTGTGGATTCAGCGTGATTTGCTTTCTCTCTTGGGGGTGGGAGCAGAATCTGTCCTGAACTAAAAAGCTGCATCTGGTTGTGTGGGAGTTCTGCAGATGTTGGGTGGAAGTTTAACAGAGCAGCAGTGTTTCAGTGCAGAACAAGGGGTCCAAGTGCTATAGGACTTCAAACTAGATGGCTCGAGGCAAGTGGGGCTTTACACATCTGCTTTAACTTTCTCTTCCACTAATCCCAAATAGTGCCTTCTCCACGGGAGTGAGGCAGGCAGAGTTTTGGAGCCACCATGTAAGTATAGTTCATCTTTCAGTTCATGTGAACTCAGGAATCTCATATATGGCCAAGGGACTTTTAGAGCCACAAATCTCATGGCAAAACCAAACAACAGGCAGAGACAAGTGCCAAATCTTCCCTGGATTTCTGTCAGGTGTTGCTTCAGTTTTGGCAGCTTTAAAATTGGCACTGAATCTTGTGATGGAAAACTGCACTCAGTAGGAAGTTCTTTCTCTCTAGCTCAGTTGTCGTACTCCTTAGGGTGTTTCCAGAGGCTAAAGGTATTGGCCAGCTAAAGTTTATTTCCACCTCTGATGCTTTGCTCGTGGTTTTTAGGCGTCTAGTTACCTAATTTCTGCCAAAAGATGGTGGTAATGAGCAGTTTGGGTTTTGCTGTACTGGGCCTAAAGTACATCTTGGAGGTTGTCTGTTCTTCAAAATCCAGATGTCTCAAAGGTCCTGTGCGCTCTCCAGAGTTCTGGTAGCTAGAGGAAGCATTGGTTCTGCATTTAAATGGCAGTGGCAGCTTGGCATGTTGGTCTGTACTTTGTGGGAGTGCTCCCATCAGTCTCCATGTCAACAGGTTATAAGACCAAAACCCACTGTACTAACTGTAAGATTTTCATGCCAAAAGGGCTCAAAGGAGGGCGTGTAAGAAAAAGCAATTGATATGGAGAGACCAGAACTCCCCGCTTCCAGGTGTCTTTCCCTGTCTTCTCAGTGGAAATGGAGATGATAGGAAACATAAGCCCCAGCTGTCAATGAATCTGCTTTGGCTGCATTTCCCAGTCCTCTGTCCCTGGAGCAGCAGTGGGGGTCACTGAACCCTGCTCGGGTTCAAAGGGCACTGCTGGCCCTGATTCCAGTCAGTGCTCGAGGTCTCAGACAGAGCCGCTTCCTTCCCTCCTGCCGGACAGGCTTCCTCATCGTCCAAAAAAATGGGGCTTTTGAGCAGTCTTCTGTCCAGCTTTAACCAATAAAAGTGTGGGAGATTCAAACCCTATTGGCCAGGCAGCAGGAGCAGAGTGAGGAAATCTGGGATGAGCACTATATGGTGCTTTTCTCCTTAGGGATCCATAGTGGGATACCAAGGTATCTCCTGGACAGTGTGCCCAGTAGTGACAGCTTTCTGTACAAATCTCTGCAGACACCTTCCAATGGAGCCTTCTCTTAAGGCTTCCTCCACCTTCTAAAGAGGGTGGGTATTTTCATGCCCTGTTTTGGGGACATGGAAGCTTATTCTGTCCAGTTTGCCCCACAAGCCTGGGAAGCCAGTGTGGCAGCTTATGGGAGGCTGTGGGACAAAGGATGGGGAGTGTCCTGGAGCCACCAGTCCTGCTCCCTGTGTTGTGCCAGGTTTCTGGTTGGTGTAGGAAGCACCACTTTGAGATTCTGTGGGAGAAGCTAGCAGACTGTAGATCAGGGATTCTGCCCACTGCAAATCAGTTGGAGTTAGGGGGTGGAGTTAAGGAAATTATAAGCAGCCACTGAAAGTCTGAAACTTTCCTCTCTATCCTGTTCCCAGAACAGCTTTCGAGTTTGACTCCTAAAGACTGTCCCCACCTCCTTCTGCAAGCAATATCAGGGCCACTTGCGGCTGCAACAGCTTCCACACTCACCAACCCCATGGATGTGGTGAGGGCTCGGGTCCAGGTAAGAGCTCAGCGTGCTTGGCACAGTGCAGGGTGGGGTTCAGCCTGGGCTCTCTGATCTCTGTGGTTTCAGGTGAGCTGCTTCCCTGCTTTCCCCGGGCCTTTCATCCTGGGTAGTAGCTGCTTAATTAGCCCTCAGCATTAGCAAGAGGAGCCCAGGGAGCAAGGCTGGCAGTGCCTGCCAGACAGGCTTTCTCTTCAGAAAGGGAGAGGTGCTGCTTCCTGCTGCCTCCTTAGAACTTTGGACTTTTTTGCTCCCCTCCTCAGGGAGTTCTGGAGACCAGATCAAGGCTGTTGGACTGGCTGATTTGTTGTCTCCATCGCGTTCAGTTGCAGCAGAGCCGCAGAGCAGCTCAGTGTGGAGGCTGGCAGCTCTGTCACTGTTTGTTCTGGCATTGCAGGTGGAAGGCAAGAGCTCCATCATTCTCACCTTCAAGCAGCTCATTGCAGAGGAAGGTCCCTGGGGGCTGACTAAAGGCCTCTCTGCCCGCATCATTTCGGCCACTCCTTCCACCATCGTCATCGTGGTGGGGTATGAAACGCTGAAGAAGCTGAGCCTGCGCCCAGAGCTGGTGGACTCAAGGCACTGGTAGAGGAGAACCTTCCTGTGAACCCTCTGAGCTTGGACTGTGGCAGGGGAGGGCCTGGGATGCGACGCAGCTGCTGTCCCTTTGTCTCTGGCTGGTTTCACAGCACAAGGCAGATGCAAAAGCAACTGCATTTCACCTCTTTAGATTTGAGTGTCATGCAATGGTCTGCTGCTGGTTTTGCTTAAACTGTGACCTTTGGCAGTGCTGTTTGCCTGGAACAGTCCATTCCAGGTGTGTGAATGCATCCTGGCAAGTTATTAATTCCTTTTTTTTTTAATTAAAGACTTACTGGCTTAAGCAAAAAGCCAGTTTATTCTCTTTAAATTATTTTCATCTTTGCCAAACTTCCAAGGAGTCTCACAGCCTGCAGCAGGACCCTCTAGTGGGATGTGTCTAGTGGCAGTTGTGCTGTGGGAAGCTGGAAGCAGAAAACAGACAAGTGACTTTCTCCAATTCCCTGCTTTTATTTCTAGAAGATGTGAGACAAGAGTAACCTGGAACCACTTCAGACCTGACTTCCTGCGTTTTGAATAGATCTACATACTTGTTTTGTATATTCTTGGAAAATGTTCCCTGTCTCTCATCCTCCAAACAGCAAGCTGGCTGATAGCAAGTCAGGAGCTGAGCTGGCTGTTTGGAATTAGCTGATGGCGATTTTGACACCTAACCTGTGTTTTTAATCTGTTGTAATTTAATTTTTTTATTTTAGGGGAGCTTATTCTGATTTCTGGGGAACTGAATGGTTGTCCTGTGGCCTCGTTCAGTGTGTCAATCCTGCATGTTCAGAGTGGCTGTGGCCACTTCCCACCTTAGTTAGTTTAAGCCCAGAAATGCAGTTTGGAAGTTTTGATCGTGGTGCTGCCGGCAGCTGGATGAGAACTGAATGGGGTTTGAGCTACAATTAGATGGGACACGGGGAAGGAAAAACCTTGTGCTGGCTTTTGATCCTGTTCAAACCTGACGGACACGTTTATATTGAATGAGAAGTGATGGCTCACTTCATGAGTTTAAATTCTGCTCATCCAGTTTGGGAAGGGCAAGGATAATGTTTTGCACAATTGCTGGATCAGAAGCCTGAGGTGTGGTCTGTGTATTTTACCAGATGAAAACTTCAGGGGGATGAAACCAGAGGCTGCTTTTTGGGGAGGGGAAGGAGGGGATTGTTTGACTGCACTCTGCTGCTCTTGGTGGTTGAGATTTGCCTTTCATGCTGCCAGCCCATACGTGGTGCTTGTCCCAGTCAGCCACGTCCAGGATGGTTCGGGGTGCACCTCCAGACAACAGAGTGCACCACCTCCATCCCCCTTCTGCCATAACCAGGAATTTTGGATGAGGTGTTGATCCTGCTGACCTGTGGCTGTTGCTGTGCTCCACTTGGATGTCTCTTCCTGAGGGGACTCACCAAGTGTGGCTCTGCCCTTCATCCCAGTGTTGTCCCTGCTCAGCAGGCACTGGACATGCCACCATGTCTGCTGGAGATGGAGAGTGCTGAAGCTGCTGCTGAGGTGGGAGAGGTTTCTCTGCTAAGGGCAGAGCTTGATTCTAAGCTGCAGGTGAGTCATCAAAGCCCTCTTCGTCCCAGTTTTGTTTCTTGCAGTGCTCAGAGAGGCAGTGGATGCTGGAGCCACTGGTGGAGTTGTTGGAGCAGCACCTTCTGCACCTGCTCCAGTCACCTGTTTGTTGTCTAAAAGTTGACGCCAGTCGGCTCTTGCTCTAAATAGATTCTGCTCTGAAAAGCAGAACAGCACCCCAAATCACAAGGCAGCAGTAACACTCATGCTAACAGCAACAATAACCATCGACCTCTGCCAGGTGCAGCAGGGCCAGTCCCAGTGTGCGGAACAGAGGGGTGGCAGCACCAGTGTGGGGAGACACTGTCAAACTTAATGTTCCTCTCCTAACCAGAAACGTTCTTGACAACTAATAAACTTGAGAGACCTTCAGTCTGGTGCCTGCGTTTAAAAGCACGTGACTCTCCATGCCAGGAGAGGCTTCTGCTTTTTGTCGTGTCACAGAAAGGGTTTCACCCTTTGCCTTTGGACTAGGAGCTGCCTGAGAAGGCAGTGACGCAGGGCTGGCTGCTCAGTGGCTGAACGAGGCAGGGAGAACCGGCTGGAGCACGTGGAACGCCTCTGAGCAGCCGTGACCCGGAGCCACCCTCGGGACGCGGGCTGGGTCCCGCTTGGCTGTTACACGGGCGGCAATGTCGCTTGTTTTATGCTCTAACCGAGCTGAACTTTGTTTCTTCTTCTCTCGTTGAATTCTGATCGTTTTATTTTGCTAAACGATCCAGAGCTCCAGTCGCTGGGGGGCAGGGCGGACATTTCCACGGGGACTGGGGAGAGAAGGACGATTTGTCACGCTGCTTCGCTTCGGGGCGGGGCGCAGCCCCGCGCCGGGAGGCGGCAGCTTCTTACCGCGGCCGTTTTCCGGGTCCGAAGCGGGAGCGGCCGGGCGGGGCGGCCCCTCCGAGCGGCACAAACCGCGCCCGGGCCGCGCTCCCGCGCTCCCTCTCTTCCCGCGCTCCCTCCTTTCCCGCTCCCTTCCCGGGCTCCCTCTCTTCNCCGGGAGGTGAGGCGGGAGCGGGGTCGCGCGGGGCGGGGAGGGACCCTGGGCCCACCCGGATCCCGGGAACGGCCTCTGAGCCTCGCTCTGACCCCACCGTGACCCAGTCCTGATCCCGCTCTCCTTGCAGCTACCAGAGGTTTGTCAGCTGCTACCGCTGTTTCTACAAGCTGCAGCCCCAGCTGACCAGGAGCATTTACGATCAGTTCATCTCCCAGCTACAGGCGTCCATAAAGGTGAACGAGGGAGCGACCCGGGTGCCTGCGGGGCTGCAGAGGGGTCTGGAGTGTCCAAAAGGAGGTTCAAAGCCCTGTGGGAAAATGCTGATCAGGTTGATATTAAGGGCAGCAAATACATTTCCTAAAAGGCAAAAGCAGAAAGCTGAGGCTGCTCTCTAGAGTACTGTCTTCCCCAGAAGAAGCTGTAGGATCATTTGGGTTGGAAAACACCACTAGGACTATGGAGTCCGAGCATTTCCCCAGCACTGCCAAGGCCACCATGTCCCTAAGTGCCACATCCACACATCCGTTAAATACCCCCAGGGATGGTGATTCCCAGGGTGTGGGATCTTCATCCAGGACAAAGCTGGAAGGGCTTTGAGTAAGAGATGGAGTGACAGGACAAGGGAGAGTGGCTTCCTGCTGCCAGAGGGCAGGGTTAGATGGGATATTGGGAAGAAAGGTCCCAGAGAAGCTGTGGCTGCCTCGTCCCTGGAAGAATTTAAGGCCAGTTTGGACGGGGCTTGGAGCAACGTGATCTAGTGGAACGAGATGTGCTTTAAGGTCCCTTTGAACCCAAAAAGTTCCCTGGTTCCATGACCAGTGAAGGCTCACAAGCAGGGCGGTGCCTGTGTTTGTTCACCTTGTGTCCTTCCTTCACAGGAGGAGATCCAGGAGGTGAAAAATGAAGGGAATCTGGAGGAACTCTTTAGTTCACTGGATAAGATCGTGGAGGAGGCAAAGGACCGGGAAGAGCCAGCCTGGTATGGATGGCCAGGGGTGGCAGCAGGCAGTTCCTGGGTTATATTTGGGTGTCCTGTTTGGCCTCGTGCTGCAAGGGAGGGTGCAAAAGCTGCTGTATCTTTACAGTAATGTCAGCATGGGCCTAAAACACACAAAAATGAGTTTAATCTGTGCTGCTCTGGGTCTAGGATCCATTTCCATTCACTTCCTTAGTGCAGGGATGTCAGTGCCACTGAGATGGGGGGACAAGCCAATTCTGACCAATCCAAAGGGCTGATGGGATGTTTTGGGCACAGCACCTGTCCAGCAGCAGAGTCCCCCGGGTGCTCTTTGTGTCCCTGGCTCGGGGCCTCAGCAGGCACTGCAGGTGCCATTTGGCCACCTGGGAGACAGACTGGAGATTGTGACAGAAACAAGATTTTGTGTTTCTGTGCTGAGGGGGTGAATGACATCCTGCCTGTTCCAAGCATGCACTCAGGGCCGGGCTTAGGGAAGAGCTCCCTGTTCCTGAGCTCCCTGTTCCTGATCTCCCTGTTCCAGAGCTCTCTGTTTGTGAGCTCCCTGTTCCAGAGCTCCCTGTTCCTGAGCTCCCTGTTCCAGAGCTCCCTGTTCCAGAGCTCTCTGTTCCCGAGCTCCCTGTTCCCGAGTTCCCTGTTCCTGAGCTCCCTGTTCCTGCGCTCCCTGTTCCCGAGCTCTCTGTTCCTGAGCTCCCTGTTCCCGAGTTCCCTGTTCCCGAGCTCCTTGTTCCCGAGCTCCCTGTTCCTGCGCTCCCTGTTCCTGAGCTCCCTGTTCCCGAGCTCCCTGCGCTCCCTGTTCCAGAGCTCCCTGTTCCCGAGCTCTCTGTTCCTGAGCTCTCTGTTCCAGAGCTCCCTGTTCCAGAGCTCCCTGTTCCCAAGCTCTCTGTTCCCGAGCTCCCTGTTCCTGAGCTCCCTGTTCCCGAGCTCCCTGTTCCTGAGCTCCCTGTTCCTGAGCTCCCTGTTCCCGAGCTCCCTGTTCCCGAGCTCCCTGTTCCAGAGCTCCCTGTTCCCGAGCTCCCTGTTCCAGAGCTCCCTGTTCCCGAGTTCCCTGTTCCAGAGCTCCCTGTTCCCGAGCTCTCTGTTCCCTCCAGTGGGGCTCCACCTTTGGGTCCCCGCTCCGGCTGTGCTCGGTTCCCTGTGCCAGAGGAAACCATGGGAGCCAGCGAGCTGATCCCAGCTGGCAGCAGTTCCCAGAATCCCAGAATCCCGAGGCTGGAGGAGACCTTGGAGCTGGGCTGTGCCAGGCAGGGTCTCTGCTCCCGGCGCTCACGCGCTGCCGTGTGCGCAGGCGGCCCAGCGGGATCCCGGAGCAGGACGTGCGCAGCACCATGGTGCCCTACCTGCTGAAGCACCGCTCCCACCTGCGCAGAGTGCTCAGGGAGAAGCAGGAGGAGAACAGGAAGGTGGCTGAGTCCGTGCTGATGGGGAGGGACAGGATCGCAGAGCTGCAGCAGCTGATCCGGGCTCGCCAACAGGCCTGGCAGGTAAAAACAGACCAAACCAAATCAAACCAAACCAAACCAAACCAAACCAAACCAACCTCCTTCTCACGGGGACTCGGTGGGGCCTGGAATAACTTTCAAATCCTCCACTTCTCCAAGACCTCCCCAGCAGCCAAGTCCTGCTGAAACTTTAAGTGTGGACATTTTCTCTGGAGGTCTCAGGTGCTTTTCCCTGTGCAGTGGGTGGGATGTGGAGTGGTGCCAGGGGAGGTGAGGGGTTGTGTTCTGCACATGCAGGGGACAGCAGCGTGTGACACGCTCGGCCCACATTCAGCCCTGAGTGTGGCAGGGTGGGAGAAGCATTGTGCTGAGCTCTGTGGGTCGTGTTCCTTCCAGGCAAACAGTAAGGAGCAACGAGAACTCATCATGACATTCCAGGAGCCCCAGTGAGGCCACAGGATGTACCACAGGCTCTGTTGAGACACTTCATTGTCCCAAAGCACTGATGGGACAAGGTGTGTGCAGAGCCCATACTGAGAATCGCCCCATCAGGCCACTGGAGACTGCAGAGGGACTGAAACAGCTGCTGGACTGGCACAGTTCAATCAGATTTGGTGCAGAAACAAAGAAAAACCATTGGGATCTTTGGAAATGGATGGCAATTCCCCATTTCCCACTCAACTAGACAGAGAGGAGTGTCACAAAGTGTGTCGTGCTCTCATCTGCTCCACTCAGTGCTGTGACAGGCCAGATTCCAGTTTCCAAAGCCACATTTGGGGTTTTGTAGCTGTTTTAGCTGTTAGACAAAATTCAGTGCCTTAAGCCCCAGGCCAGGCTGTGCCCAGGCCTGAGGAGCCCACAAGCACATCCAAGAGTGGGTTACAGCCTGTGCTTGCAGGTTCATCAATCTCCCTGTGTTAAACCAGTGCCCATTGCAGATGTGGCAGCAGCTGCTGCACCAAGTTCCTTGTTGCCATTCCTTCTGTTCCCCGAGTTGTTTTCTAGCCCTGCTCCCCTCCCAGCAGCCTGAGGTATCCGGGGATCTGTGCAGAGGTTGGAACAGCCCTGCCTCCGCTTTGTGGGCTCGTGGCACAGGGTTTTAATGTTTTCCTGTGGAACCTTCTAGAACCAGGCTGGTTTTCCCCACCCAGAGCTGCCTGTTACTGCCTCATCTGTTTGCGGCCTGGGGAAGCGAAGGCTCCCAGGCTCTCCCTGGCAGAGCCCTGCAGTGATGTGGGGCTGGGCAAGGAGTGAGGACAGTGCCCCTGCACCCGATGAGGACTGAGAGAGGTTCTGAGGGCAGCAGGTTCCCTGGTCTGTACCCCAAGGAGAGGCCGTGCCCTGTGACAAGCTGGGGAGGGGCAGTGGCTGCAGCAGTTCCCCCTCCGCCTCTCCTCACTGTGCTGGAATCTCAATAAATTGGGGCTGTTGTTCCCAGCTTGGCTCCTGCTGCCTGCTTGGCCCTCGTACTCTGTATTTATGGGTTTGTCTGACAAAGGCTCTGGTTCAGCAGTTCTGTCCGCCCTCTGCCCCAAAACCTCCAGTTCCGCTTTTCAAGACAGGGCTGGGATTTAGAGGATCAAAAAGTGGTCAGGATCTGAAAGGAATGTTAGTCAGGGGCTGTGTCTGCCCTGGCCACGCAGCATCTGCCCGTGGCATGGGGCAGGGAGGGAGGAGCTGAGCAGGGGACCAGGGGCACAGGCACCTGCTCACCCTCCTCAGGGACACAGTGTCACAGTGCCACAAAAGAAGTGTGTGCTGATCCCCCAAAAGTGCACACAGAGGAAAACCCCACAGGTTTTGGCAGGAAAGTCTTCCCCCTGTTGCAGAAGTGATTCTGGGATCCAGCAGTGGGAATGGGACAGGGCAGTGGGTGACTGGGGAGCCCCCAGTGCCCCATCACCCATTCCAGTGGGGACTGGGTGCTGCCAGGCTGGCAGGGCTGGGCCCACCAACAAATCCCCTCTGGCCTGGGGCCATTTTTCCCTCCCTTTGTGGGCTCTGGCTGGGCATAGGGGGACCAAGTTCATCCCAAACCACAATTGCCACCTCTGCCAGCAGCTCCGGCCGTGGCGGATGTGCTGGAAATAACCCTGGGGAGGCCGTGCCCCCCCTTGCCAAGGCCACGGGACCCTATAAAGACACTCAGGGAGCCAGGGCTGCGCTCAGCCCAGCGCAGGAAGGCACCATGAAGTCGCTCATCCTGCTGACCCTCTTGGCCCTGCTCACCCTCGGCCTCTGCCGCAGAGGTATGGGGGAATCCGGGGCTGCTGGGGACACTGGGGGTGATTCCGTGCCCTGGGAAGGGCTCTGGAGGGAGCACAGGGGCTGGAAAAACTTTGCTGAGCCTTGGGGTGGGGGGTACGGGGCTGCAACAGGGTAGATAGGGAGCAGGACATCCTTCAGCAGATTGGGGGGTCTCAGTGAGGGGTCTGAGCTCCAAAAGGAGTGGGGTGAGCAGAGCCCACATGGGGCCTTCCTGAGCCCACCCAGCCCTCCGTGTCACTCGCAGCTGCCGACGGCTCTGCCAGCACCAGCGACTCGCCCAGCTCCGAAGGTGAGTGACCTCAGCTGCTCAGCCCCGCTGCCCTGGGGACAGGGGGACAGGGGGACAGGGGGACACAGCCCCCCCGACCCACCACGCTGTCCCCGCAGCCTTCGTGTCCAGACGCGCCAGCGCCGAGGTGGTGCAGAGGCAGAAGCGGAATTACGGCTATGGCAGGTACGGCTGTGATAGGAACGGCTGTGACAGGTATGGCTGTGACAGGAACAGCTGTGACAGGTACGGCTGTGACAGGTACAGCTGTGACAGGTACGGCTGTGACAGGAACAGCTGTGACAGATATGGCTGTGACAGGTACAGCTGTGACAGGAACGGCTGTGACAGATATGGCTGTGACAGGTACAGCTGTGACAGGTACGGCTGTGACAGGTACGGCTGTGACAGATATGGCTGTGACAGGAACGGCTGTGACAGGTACGGCTGTGACAGGAACGGCTGTGACAGGAACGGCTGTGACAGGTACGGCTGTGACAGGAACAGCTGTGACAGATATGGCTGTGACAGGTACAGCTGTGACAGGAACGGCTGTGACAGGAACGGCTGTGACAGGAACAGCTGTGACAGATATGGCTGTGACAGGTACAGCTGTGACAGATATGACTGTGACAGGTACGGCTGTGACAGGTACAGCTGTGACAGATAGCACTGTGACAGGTACAGCTGTGACAGGTACAGCTGTGACAGGTACTGCTGTGACAGATATGATTGTGACAGGTACAGCTGTGACAGCTATGACTGTGACAGGCACGGCTGTAGCAGGTACGGCTGTGATAGGAACGGCTGTGACAGATAGCACTGGGACAGGTACGGCTGTGATAGGAACGGCTGTGACAGATAGCACTGGGACAGGTACGGCTGTGATAGGAACGGCTGTGACAGATAGCACTGGGACAGGTACGGCTGTGACAGCTACGGCTGTGGCAGCGCTGTGTCCTGCTGGTCACGGCCCCCAAATGGGGGGAGGCTTGTTGGCTCAGCCTCCCATGGGACCGCCCAACACCCCCATTTGTCCCCAGCAGCGCCTATGGAGCCTCGCCGGACCCCCTGGAGGCCAAGCGCGAGGTGTGCGAGCTCAACCCCGACTGTGACGAGCTGGCCGACCAGATCGGCTTCCGGGAGGCGTACCGGCGCTACTACGGGCTCGTGTAGCCCCGGCCCTGCTGTGCTCTGGGGCTGAGCTCCCATGAACCCGCGTCAGGCCCCCCCCTCTACACTTTCACCCTCTCACCCTTCCTGTTAGCCCTGGAAAGAAATAAATGCAAACGGTAGAGCCGGTTCCTTCTCAAGCTCGGGGCGTGGGTGGGTGGGAGGCTTCAGTGGATGTGTCCCATGTCACCCCACCTCACTCAGCTGAGGGTTCCTGATTTCCCTCCCTGTGCCCCTCCAGGCTCCAAGGAGGAGAGGTGCTGCCACCCCCAGATCCTGCTCCCAGCAGTGAGAAGCCCAGAGCTGCACCATCGTTATTCCAGCTGAATTTAAAGCTGTTTCTCCCAACGGTGGGGTTATTGGGGACCAGGAGAGCTGCTCCATCACAAACCACCTGAATTACTCATTAACCTTAACACACACTTGCACGCTTACACTGCTGGGTCCTCACACAGGATGGCACATTGTCCCTGCCCCAAATTCATGGAATCACTGCTGGCTTGCATGGGAAGAGCTAAGGCATAGACTGGGTGCAGAAGGAGTTGGGAGAGGGACACTGCAAGACACCCAACAGCAGGGCCCACCACAAAGGCACTGCCAGGGTGCTGGCTCCTGCCAGCCCTGCAGCCCAGCCCAGCCCCAGTGTCACGGCTGCCCCTGGTGCCCAGCCCCAGTGGGAATGCCTGGGGAGCAGCCAGAGCCACCAGGGGGCTGGGCAGGGCCACAGTCAAGGCACTGATGATGGCAGTGCTGCCCACAAGGGCCAGCCCGGCAGTGCCAAAGGTGCTTGGGATCTCGGTGGGGCTCAGGCGGCCCCACAGCCAAGCCTGGAGCATGCACACATCACAGAGGATGTCCTCCAGCTGCAAGGGGGTGCCCAGCACAGGACAGATGTGGAAAAGCTGATGAAAGGCCATCACCCACGGCTGCCGGGGCTCCTTGTACAGCTCCTGCTGCAAGGGCTGCTCTGGGGGCAGGGAGAGGAGCAGCAGCAGTGGGGGGCACCGGGGGCTGCTGCTCACTGATGCAGCCAGAGCAGCACAAGGCGCTCAGGCAGGGGGGATGTGAAGAGGAAGCTGGTGAGCAGGGCAAAGAGGAGGTGGTGGCAGCTGCTGACCTCAGCAGCTGTGGGGAGGAGGGTGAGAACCAGCAGGGATCCCTCTGGAAGCACCCTGGGACTGCTGTGGAGGGGGCACCTGACTCTTGCCCTGGGCCTCCCTGACTCACTGGGTAGAAGAGCAGGGTGTTGGTGTAGAGGAAGGGGCACACAAAAGTCGTTGTCTGCAGCACCTTGATCAGCTGAGGATGCTCCAGCTTGGGGAAGTCCCCAAGGGAGAATGGGTGGGAGCACAGACCTCTGTCAGCTTCCACAGCGAGGACCCTGCAAAAACCTTGGCTTTTGGCCTGAGCAGGGGGAATCACCAAGAGGACCAAAAAGCTGAGAAGGAGGAAACCTCCACCACCAGTTATCCCAGTTTGTTATCCCAAACATACTGGGAATAGCTACAGAAGCCAAGGCAGATGGAGGAGTTCAAAACAGCCAGAGGGACAAAGCAGCAGTGCCAGCCGTGGCTGAAGCAGGAGTCTGGCATCGCAGCCTGTGACAGACACACGGTGCCACAGGGCCTGCAGCTCCCTGGGCCAGTGGTCCCCGTGCCAGCCCACAGCTGAGGGCTCCGCAGTCACAGATGCAGCAGATGTGGTGGGTGGGCACAGCTGGGGGCAGATGAGCAGCGGCCAGTGCTGGGCCAGGGCAGGGCAGATCTCCAGGGAGGATGAGAGCACCAGGCAGCACCACATGGAATGCCTGCTGGCAGAGCATGTTTTGAGGTGAGCTCTGTCCCTGTCCCTATCCCCATCCCCTTCCCATGCCTATCCCTGTCCGTGTCCCTAAGCCCATCTCTGTCCCAGGCCCTGTCCCTAATCCCATCTCTATCCCCATCACCAGCCTGTCTTTGTCCCCATCTCCATCCTCTTCTCCTCCCCATCCCTGCCCCCATTCCCAACCCATCTCCATCCCCATGCCCATCACCATTCCCATTCCCATTCTCCTCTCCAGCCTGTCCCCATCCCCACCTGCTCGCCAGGGAGTGAGTCCAGGACTGTGTCATTCGTCATCTGAAAGGAGCTGAGGACACAGTCAAGGGCTGAGCTCTTGGGGTGCCAGTACCCCAGCACGATCCCATCCTCCCAGAAGATCTGTGAGGACAGCAGGGCTGGTGAGGGGACACCCCAGGGGGAGCAGGGCAGCCCAAGAGCCCCTATGGGATTGTGGTGGGTGGGGAAACTGAGGCAGGGTGGGCTGAAACAAGGTTTCATGGGGAGTCCAGGTGATTTCCCACCTTGGATGAGGGAATTGGGAGAAGAAACCTGGAGGCAGAGCCTCCCCCTGCCCCAGCCAGACATACCTGAGGCACCTGGTGGACCCTGAAGACCTGCTGCAGCTTTCCTGGTGGGTGTCAGCACTCAGGCCCAGAGAGAGGTTGGGTCTTCAGGGCCAAGCCCTGGGGGATGGGACTGTGGCTGCAGGAGCCAGGACAGACACACCCAGGAAGGCTTCCAGCTTTTGCCAAGGCTGTGTGCAGCAAAGCCTGCTTCTGTTTGGCTCCTCCAGAGACCCCAGCCCCAGAACGGGAGAGCACATCAGGGTCAGGGGTGTGGGCTGGCAGTCCGGGGCTCTGCAGGAAAGAATGAGACCCTGCTTCATCCCCCAGAGAGGCTCCCAACCCTACAGATGTACCTGGCAGGTTTAGGGTTAGCACCACCATGGCAGAACAAGCCCCCAGAGACTCTGCAGCCCCCTCAAGCCCCAGCCCAGCAAAGCTGCTAGGCAGGGCCTGGTGAAGGACACTGAGCTGGGGAAACTGGGGCAACAGGGAGAGCAGCTCAGCAGCACGAGGGGTTCCACAAGCATCCCACTCACACCTCAGCCCAAAATTCACAGTGGTTTAGAGGAAGGAAAACCCAAAATGATCCAAAAGTATCTGGACAAGCTTGCTGCTGCTGTGCACTGAGCAGAAGCCAGAGTGGGGCTGGCGAGAAGCTTGGGTGGTGTGGTGGCCACGTGCCCTGCAGAGGCCCCTCCTCACCCCTGCCTTGGCCTGGGGGTCTCGGTGCTGCCCCTGCTGCTGGCTGCCCTTCTGCTGGCTCCCTCTGGGCCCTCCCTGGCAGCTCCCCTCAGGGGCAGAAGGGGCAGAGGGGCCTCTGCAGGGGCTCAAAGGCAACTTGGTGCTGGACAGATCGCCGAGCCTGCCACAGCCTTGCTGAGAGCCGCTCTGACTCCCACCAAAGACACGGCCTCTTGCTGTGCCTGGGGGGCACACGGGAGCCCCAGCCCTGCAGGGGCCACTGGACAGCAGCTCTGGGCACCAGACTCGAAATGCCACCAAGCTGGGAGAGCCAGGGCAGGTGACAAAGGCGAGTGCAGGTCCATACAGGGGCCAAATAACACCCACCAGGTCACACTGTGGGGTCTCCCCAGAGGAGATCTGGGAGGGAAGAGGTGGGACAGCAAGTCTGGGGAAACAAAACTGACCCGGCAGCAGGAGGGTTGGCAGCTTAGTCCACGGGGGCAAATGCCAGCAGAAGGGCCATGCTGCAGCTGGATGGAGTTCAGGGGACAGAGCTGGGAGCGGGATGGATGCTTTCCAAAAACCCTGTCTTTGGGGACTTACTGATCCCCAGAGGAATCGTGTTGAGTGCTGGGCACGGCACGAGCAACTCAAAACCACCATGTGCTTGTCCCAAAGAGCCCAAGGTTCCTGCTGCTCCACACCAGGGCTCTGCTGCTCTGGTGGCCCTAGCCATATGAAGTCACTTCTCTCCAGGGGTGTTGGCAGGAGGCCAAAGGGAGGGTCTGGGGTCTCCACCCTGGGATGCAGACCCTGGTGCTGAGCAGTCCCTCCAAAACAACCCACGAGGCACAGCAAACCCAGCAGGGAGATGTTCAAGGCAGGGGAATGACATGTCTGTACAGAAGTGGGAGGCAGAAGCACAGAAAAGGAGGGGACCAGGCAGTGAGCAGGGCTGCAGAGACAGCACCTCTGAGGAGTCCTTGAGGATTCAGCTCCGCAACGAGCAGGACCAGGAGCTGAGCAGTGTTGTGGCCTTTTCCTGCTTCAATTTCACCTCGGTCAGTTCCCATGCAAGGGCTGTGGGACAAACCCCCACCCACGGACCCCCCCAACACCAACACCACCCTGCATGGACCGATGATGGAGGCTCAGGGTTTGTTACAGGGTTGGCAGCCTCCTGGCACGGCCCTTCCAAGCTGGGAAAAGCATTCCCAGCCCTGTTCAAGGGGATGGAGCTGGCAGTGACAGTCCCTTCCTGCCAGCTCCGTGTTGGGACAGGACAGGTCTCACCCCCAGCCCATTTCCCTGCTGGGGACTGAAGCCAGATTCTCCTTTTAACACCCTCCCTCTCTGACCTTCTCTCCGGTGGCAGCCTCCAAAGAACCCAAGAGGGAGAGAAAATTATGGCAGTGCCCAGCTCAGTGCTCCCCACCAGGGGAAGCAGATCAGGGAGCTTTGACAGCAATGAATTCAGGGAGGAACACTGATTTAGTTTCTCTCCCTACCCCCCAGCTACCCTTGGCACCAGGGCATGGTGGGACCCTCACACAGCCCAGTCTCCAGCCTGAAGCCCCCAGCCCACCGAGTGGACACTGGAAAGTTGCACATTTTAAAAATTTACACTTTCCCTGTCTCCCACTTCTCCACCCCTTTTCCCCCATTAAAAGTGAGCTGCAAAGGCCCCAGTGAGCTATGCCAGGTCCTCGTGCAGGGTCAGGGGTGCTCCTGTGGCAGCAGCATGCAGAGTCCTAGCAGCAGGATGAAGTCATCCCAAATGGCAGAGGTGGCAAGGGAAATGCTATTCCCATCAGGGGCTAAGGAAGGACCCACCTGCACTTCCTTACTGGGAAGTCTGGTCAGCAAAGCACAGGCTTGAGGGTGGATTTACAGATGGAAAATGCACTCAGCCCCGGGGCTGTGCAGGAAAGGTGGGATGGGCTGGGAACGACCACAGGACACAAAGTACAAACATCTGGTATTTTATTAAGCCAGTTGCTGTGTTCAGACCATGGTCAGACACGTGCTGGGAGCCCCAGCCCCTCCTTGCCCAGCTGGGCCCCGTGTCCTCTCATCCCTCAATGAGAGTGATGCTCCCTGGCTCTGCAAGCCCGTGTGCCACACGAGGGCTGAGGAGAGGTGATTGTCCCTCGCCTCCAACCTACAGTCCCCCCACTGTGAATGGCAAGGCCAGCGACACGGCCCCTGTGCCAGCCCGCTTGTCCCTGCCCTGGCCAGTGCTGGCCAGCCTGGCCAGCACTGCTGCACACCAAGAAGGAAAAGAGCCCTAAATTGAAGATGCGAGACGAAATCCGAGGCATTGCGGGTGGCCTCAAGCCAAGCAAGGATGGGAGCAGAGGAGCCACTTGGAACAGCCCATGAAACCATGGAGCAGAAGCCCAACAAGCACCAGTGACTGTGTCCACCATGCTCTGGGGACAGCCCAGCCAGCCTCAGCCACCACAGACCTGTGTCCTCCCAGCACGGGGTCACCCCAAAAACCCCCAACAGCTCAACAGGGTGGTAATGAAGAGAAAAACCAAACCCAAGAAACACACTAGAACACATGAAAACTCTTGTTTTCAGCCCACAAGATGGTTTTTCTGTTTGCTCTCCTTCCCAGCACAGCGGGCACTACTGGACTGGCTTACAGCTGCTCTGGGCAAGCCTGGAGTTGGTGAAGGAGCAGCAGTGCAGGGAAGAGCCACGGCCAGAGCCTGCACAGTCTCCATCCTGCCTGATGCTCTCCTGATGAGGCAGCTCAGGGGTCTGGCTTGGACCAGGATGCACAGGGTGGAGGCTCTCAGGGAGCAGCACCACAGCACCACAGCACCACAGTAATCACAGAGCCTCCCACACACCATCCTGCTTGCTTCCACCCCAGGACTCACTTCATATCAGCAACCACCATGCCAGGGAAGAAACACAGTGGGCTTTGGACAGAGCAGACCTGTTTAAGGAGGAAACTCCAGCTCATCCTGACTGTTGGGATGGGGGCAGAGAAGTGCCTTCCTTTACCCCAGTCCAGGGGATGATACGTTGAGCTCCTCAGGCCACACTTGCTGGAGGACACTACATGCCCTCTCCCCAAGGCTGCTCTGCAGCCACACTGCTCCCACATCGTGGAGCCTCCCCGTTTTTCAGCTCCAGGTATCTCTGACTGGGGATGCAAATCCAAAAACCACTCACCAGGTCCTCAAGAACAGTGCTCTAGAGAGGAAGATGGTAGCACAGGGACCCTTCAGGTGTCCTTTTTAAAGGTCACAATCCCTCCCCATCCAGCCCGGAGTGGAAGGTGCCATGGGGGCAGTCAGGATTCCCCATTGCATAGTGAGAGCTTCTTTCTCCCCTCCAGGTATGCAAAACCTCGGAATATTAAACCAACCCCTCAGCGGACCAGAGCAGTGACTAAGGGACAGCTGTGAGCAGCCCCTGCTGTCACCATGCAGCCCCACATGGGCTCACTGCCTCTGGTTACAGAAATTGAGTTTATTTACTTTTGTTCCTAAACTGGATCCTGTGCCGACAGAAGGCCTCCGTGGCTCAGAGCACAGCTCCTCCTCAGCCTCCCCAGCTGTGCAGCACTTGGCTCCCAGCTGCCACCCTGCAGAGCTGTGGGAGCTGCAGAAACTGAAAACACTTGCCATCAACTGAAACACTTGCCATCAGCGAGACAGGAATTCCCTGTGGACTGCTGCTCTACCTGTACTGCTCTTCTCTCCCCTCGAGATCCAGCCAGGACCTAAGGAATGCTCCACCTGGAGGGAAGCTGAGGACTGCCCCCAGCTCCTCACTGCTTTGACCACAGCCCAGCAGTGCTTCTCTCCACCAACCCCAGGGGCAGCCACAAGAGTGACACTGAGGCTCTCAGGACAAACACACCGAGCTCAGCCCGGCAGCCAGGATCAGGGGGGGTTTCTTCAGCAGCAGGAAAAAGCAGAGCACATCAACTCTCTGTGCCCCCCAGCAGACAAGGAGGGTTTCACCTCAAGAACAGTCCCACAAGGCGATTCCCTTCTCTTTTTCCACCCCATTGAACAGAAATAATGAGCTACACAAACAAATGACTTCAAATAAAACCACTGGAGGAAAGAGTGACTGGGAGCTTTACAACCCATCTCAGATCTCCAAGAATCCCCAAGGTGTGCAGGAGTCTCTGACCTGTTGTCCTGCATATGACCTTTTCTTGGCTTAGCCAAGCAAAGTACGGTGAGTTTCAGGAGAAGCTGTAAAAGGGAAGATCCTGCAGGGAAACCCCTGTCCCTCACAGCCATCCTGTCAGCCTCCAGGGATGGACCAGCTGTACCATGGAGGCTGGCATTTCCCTCCGCTGTGCTGTAAAGGAACTGGAACCGGAACAGAAATGAATCCTCTGGTACTTGTGCTGGTATTTTTAGTTTTTACCTGAAAACATGGAACATCCTGCCCCTGCAGTACAACACACCATGCTTGGAGCCTGCACAGAGTGGAGTATGTGACTCAGCTTCTCACATTATGCTCTCTGGCTGTAGCAGCTTCTGGCTGGCCCATGTGAGAACACAGACAGATAGAAGACTCCAGTGGTTTGTACTTGCATAGCTGCTGCTGGTTCATGTGGATGGAGACATCTGTTCCGTGGGCACAGAGAGGCAAGAGGGAGCATGAAGAGACTGCCCAGCCCCTCTCCTCTTGCCCTGCGAGCAACCTGCAGCTTCGTATCCAAGCACCGGCCAAGTGACAGCGTGTCAGACACAGGTTGTGTGAGATGCTGCCAGGATGGAGGCCTGAAGGATCCCTCCCAGGTCACCTGGGACACCAGCTCTTCCAGCACCCCTCCAGGTAGCATCAGCCCTCCTGTCTGGGATGTGAAAAACATGAAGAGTCCACGAGCTCGGTGCTCCTGGACAGCAGCGGTCATGGCACTGCCTCTGCCAGCCCAGAAGGACACGAGAAAGGGGGACACAAACGCTCCAGCTCTGTCACCATCTCTAGCACAGCACTGCAGCAGTGGTGCATTGAACGACCAGCAGAAGATAATGGCTTTGAGATTCTCCTTCCTCCTCCACACCCTATTGAAAGATTTAGTGGGGAAAAAAGGAAAAAAAAAGATGAAAAAGAGGCTTTGGGTCCTTTGGAGACATCTGCTCCATCCCAGTCTTGCAGTCAAGCCAAGCATTTGAGCCTTAATGGTGTATAAATCCCACCCGGCTCTTCTCTCTCTTTCAGCAGTTCTGCCAGATTCCTCCTTTTCTCCAAGGTCTAATGCATAGTGGGAGAAACTGGGGATGGAGGCAGAGTCTCGTGGCCTCCCTGGAGCAGCGTGGTCAAGCTCGTGTTGCTCATGAAGCGTGCAGCTCCCAGGGAGAGTGGAGTGCAACATGGGGCTGCTCCCTCCTCACAGGCCAACATCCCTTTGCACT
Source organism: Irena cyanogastra (assembly GCA_013397155.1). NCBI lineage: Eukaryota > Metazoa > Chordata > Aves > Passeriformes > Irenidae > Irena > Irena cyanogastra. Next base: position 397,557 of record VWZV01001292.1, read on the forward strand.
GAGCCCACTTCATGGGGGCCTGGGAAAGGAAATAAATATGCTTGTTCTAAGACAAAAAAAAAATTATATTAAAAGCTTTCCCCCCCTTTTAAATAGAGTGTTTCCTTTTCTTTCTGATGTTGGAAGAGTATCCAAAACCCCAAAGGAACTCCTCTTTTTTCTTTTTTTTTTAATATTATTCATATATAAAAACTAAAAATTAAAAGGAAAAAAACCCCTTGAAAAATAATTAATTCAAAAGGTGTGGGGGGGGAAATACTATCCACTTTCCTGTCCCCAGATTGCCAAACAAGAGCAAAACACTCTTTAGATCTTCTTTCCCAAGCCGGAGGGTTCCATTTCTGCTGCACTGGTTTGGTTTTGCTGAAGTTAAGTTCATGCTTTGAACCACCAGCCTGCTTCTGCTGGCCAAGCAAGCTTTGGGAGGACGGAGGGGGATGAAGGACTGCCTGTCTCTCGCCCATCTCTGCCGACTGGGAGAAGGGCAGAGCTCTGCCCCGGCCGTACCGAGGGGCCTCTCTCAGAGCAGTTGGCGCCATCAGAGCTGTACACCCATCTGGTCAAGGATGCAGGTGGAGGGTGTCAGTGTGCGTGCCCACATTGGATTTTTTTTTTTTTTAATTCATTTGGGTAGGTATTTTTGTTGCTGCTGCTGCTGCTGCTTCTTCGTGTCTTAGGTGTCGCCCAGATTGTTGTTTCCTTCGTTCAGACGCTGCACGTTGCGAGAGGGGGAGAGAAAGGTTCACCAACCCGATGCCTTTCTGACCATCAGCCCATCTCTTTCCACTGCTTGTAGAACTCCAGAACATTTTTTATCTCTATGCTGGCATTGGCGGCTGCCTGGATGGCAGACTGCAAGCAAACACAGACAAAACAGGCGGTTAATTTTTAACTTGCCTCGTCAAGACAGCTGCCATTCCCAACCTGGGGACTCTCTGGCAGCCTGGCACAGCTGGAAAGCCAAATCCTCCCAATTCTCATTGCTCTGGTACAAGAGGCCTGCACAGACACGAAATTAAATTCTCACACCTGTCCCAGAATACTCTGTATCACAAAATCAAGAAGCCTTGAGGGAATAAGGAATCTCAACATACAAAGTAACTTTGGGGAAACCAGGCCAGTAATTAGCAAAAGCAAAAAAAAAACACTAAAAAAAATCTCTGGCCAATAGATCGTATTACATCCTTGCTAGGAAGCAAAGTGGCTCATCTCAGCCAGACAAGAACTACTGACCTGCATGGGCACCGAGAACAAGCTCAGGTCCTCCAGCTGGAAGCCCGTGATGATGGTGACCATTCCCGTGGTGTCGTCCTCTCCGCTGCCCTGGGACACTGTCAACTGTTTGCAGCTGTCCAGTATTTTATAGAGATTCCTGACAGAAAAGAGAAACAGAGGGGAATGTCGGCAGGGAGATCACATCTGCTCAGGCCAATAAATGGGAAGCAGGGTTGCTTTCCTGTTCCCATTAAGGACTTTTCTGAGACCTTTATGAGCACAGAGTGCTTTGTGTAACATGCAGAGGGGTTCTCCTTAGCTCCAAGGAATTTCATCATTACTCACATAGAACAAGCTCTGCAATGGGTCCCAGTGCTAACACCTCTTCCCAAAGCCACCTGCCTGTTGTGAACTGGGCTCAGACACCTTCAGATGCTGAAATCTTACCAGGCATCTAAATCTTGTCTCTTCAATTTATGCCTCTCAAAGCTCTTCCCAACATCTTTCTGGCAACGAATGTACCTAAGGAGAAAGGAGAGTCTCTGAGCTCATATGGAGACCAGGCTAAAGTCACAGGCTAAAGTCAGTACTCCACAGCAGCTCCTCTGGGTGCTGCAGGGCTTCCACCAACCCAAATTTAACATCCAAAGGTCCATGCAAGGAATCCTCTGTGAACCCCTTCCATCACCTCCCTGCCTCACCACCATTCCCGCATGGTCCTCACAGTACCACATGCCTCAAGCCCACCAGCCCTGACATTGGCTTCAGAAATGCAGTTTGTCCTTTCAATTGTGCTTCCACAGAGCACCCAAGCACAATTCAGCTCTTCCAGCACTCCCAGTGCAGTGGCAAAGGCCACTGCTCCAGTTTATGCAGCAACAGAGATGCAACTCCACCATTGCTCAGAAGCAGCTGCACTTCACAGCTGAGCAGCAACTACCAGCACCTCTGAAGAACCAGCTGCTGAATCTGCTCCTTCACTGACTTCCCGTTCCTGAAGTCTGGCTTTTCCTTGGTCCACTCCTCATTCTGCTCCAAGGGATCCACAACCTGTTCCCACCCAAAGCCCACCCAATCAAAAAACAAGGGAAAATCCCATTCCTCTCCTGCTCTCACCTGTTTCCCTTTTTAAATTCTGCCTCCAGATACCGAATGCTGTCCCTAGCACCGGCGTTCTCCTTTTTCAGGAAGTCTAGGCCATCGATAACTAACAGAAGAAAAAACAAAAAGCCAAAACCATCTTGTTTACAGTTCTACTTCTGCAAACTAATCAGAGGTGTCAAGTACTCCCCATTGCACAGAACACTGCCCAATTCACAGCTGCCACAGGAGAGGCACGGGGAACAGGACCTCTCTCCTCTCAGCTCTTCTGACACACTGTGTCAAAATCCCAAGTACGGGCCACACAAAGAACAGGCCCCAAAAACAACACATCAAAAGGGTGTTGCAACTGTGCCAGATGAAGTGAAGGATAAGAGCAGGAGGAGGGAAAGCCACCACCCAGGCCCCTGGAGCCTGCTCCCAGCACAGAAGGGACAGCAGCAGGCAACCACTAGCAGTTCCCTGCTGTGGAGTCCCCGTACCTGTTCGAGGGATGATGATTATGAACCTCCCACTAGTGGCCAGCTGCTTGACAAGAGCCAGGTGCTGGCAGAGGGCCTGGGTGTCCGGAACAAGGTAAGGAGACATGGCTGACTGCGCCTTGGGCTGCTGGAGACTTCCCTCCAGCTGAGACACTTCCAGCTGAAACACACATGCAAAGACACTTGCTTCACATCTATGCTGAAACAGACCATCATACAGGGCAAGACTTGCCCTGCAAAGCTCCACCAGGCCCTTCCATCCTCCAAGCATAGAGAACAGAGGGCTAGATGCAGCAGAGGGTCAGCAAGGGAAGATGATCTCACTCTGCACTGCCCAGTGCAGCCCCATCTCGAGTACTGTGAACAGTTTAGGGCACCTTGATGTAAGAGGGGCATCGAAATATTAGAGAGTGTCCAGAGTAGGATGACCAGGATGGTGAAAGGCCTCACATGGCTGAGGTCACTCAGTTTGCTCAGCCTGGGGCAGAGAAGGCTGAGGGTGACCACCCCATCACAGCCTACCCTTCCTCCAAGAGGTCAGCAAATGGGAGGTGCTGACTTCCTCTCTCCAGTGACTAGCAAGAGGACATGAGGAAATAGTTCATTTCATTTCTAGCTTCATTGCTGCATCAGGGAAAGTTCAGGCTGAACATTAGGAAAAGGTTCTTCCCCCAGAGGGGAAACAAGCTCCCCAGGAAAATGGTTGTTGACCAAGCCTGCCAGAGCTCAAAGAGTGCCTGAACAACAACACCCTTGGGCATTCAGTTTAAAGTAGCCCTGTGAGCAGCAGAGACTTGGACTCTATGATCCTTATGAGATCCCTTCCAACTTGAAATACTCTACAGTTTGATCTATGCAGAATAGACTTACTGACATTCCAGTCAGAACCCTTCTGGTTTTCAGGCTGAAACTGGTGTCTCCTACCTGCAGTCGAAGCTGAGCCATGTCTCTCATGAGCCTGTTCCGACGAGCCTCCTCTGCAGCCTAGTTGCAAAACCAAACTTCCATATCAGTTAGCAGGAAACACACCAGCTGACACTAGCATACACTTCCAGAAACACTTCCAGAGTGAAAAGGGGACACTGGAATAGCTTTAAGGAGCAGAACTTCCATCTCCCAAAGATCTGTGATTATAGTAATCAGTAATTACTGATTACTATAGTAGTAACCTACAGGAAACTCTGCCAAGTACACAGAATTCATTCACCTCTACCAACTCACCATGTGAAACTGGGCCTGGGCCTGGTGCAACAAGTTGTCTTGCTCTGACTGTGCTATGCTGATGAAGATGCCAAGCTCCGAGTTGAACTGCAGGATGCTGCCTTGCAAGTGGGTAATGAAGTGGCCAAAGCTCCGAATGCAGCAGATCCGCACGACAGACTGTAAGGAAGCAGGAGCAGTCACCAGCCACCACAACCATGGCGCTGGTGGCTGCGGCCTGAGGCAGCGCTGACCTGCAGCTCGCACTTTTGAAAAAGGCAGGAATTCATATTAAATGCCCAGATGGATGTTTCTGATCTCTTCTGAAGTCAGAGGCTGCAGGAGGGGGCTGTGGGAAAGGCTACAGCTGGCCAGAAGGTTCAGGGGTGCCAGCAGTCTGGGGCTTCCTCAACCCAAGAAAATCTTAGGAAACATCAGCAGCACCTTGCCACACCTGCTCCACAAACCTCTGCTCAGGCCTTCATTGCTAGGGAAAGGAACCATGTAACACAACAATCCAGGTCTGATTTTTTTCAGGATTTACCCCAACTCACCTCCTCAACTGCTGAGAAAATGGGTCGATCCTGCTCGAAGTTAAACCTCTTGTGTGCATTTTTCAGAGGGGGGAGATTGCGCAGGGCCACATCTTCAGGGAGCAGCAGGCTGGCCTTCAGGTCTGGGAGCTCAGCATCACTCAGGATGTCTTTGACTTCATCACACAGGGCCAGCCCTGGAGAGGAGGGACAAGGAGAGCAAAACAACTCATGAGGGGGCTAAGAGGAGAACTGCTTTAAGGCACATCATCTGTAATGGTCATGGGCAGAGGTGTAAATGAAACATGTTCTGTGAGCACCTGCTTAAGGAGGAACCACAAGACCACCCACAATATAAAGAGCAACTCTTCCAAACAATCTGCCAAGAGACTCTGGGAAATCCCCTGTTTGCAGGGATAGCTTTCCCACCTATTCCAACTGATGAGCAACCCTGTCTAAACTCTGCTTCTCATAAACCATTGGGAACTTCAGGCTCAGCCCTGAAGAGGCACAGGGCACATCATAAGCAGCTGGAGCTCCAAAACTATTTTCCAGAATTCCCATGGCAAAATCACAGCCTTACTCCTGCTACTGGCAGTGAATTTCACTCCTGTTGGCCACATAAGGAATCTCACATGCTGGTATCAGTGTTTCAGTATGTTGCCAGCCACATTAATGCATTAATATAGCATTTTTATGTGTGATTTTTGGGGTAGTCCTGTCAGGGCCAGGAGTTGAACTCAATCCTGGAGCGAGGTGAGTGGTCTCTTCCAACTCAGGATGTTCTGTGATTATATGATTCTGAAGACTATGGGACAGTATTTAACTGGAATGGTGTTTAAACAAAAAAACAACACAGGCATGTGTTACTTCCTATTGTGCTTATAAAAACTGCTACTAGGAAATCTCCCTCCCTGGGCTCTCACACACTCTGGGAATCACTGATGACTAGGCTTGGTGAAACATGACATTGCCACTTCTTTCTCCAGTACCTGATTCCTGCAGGTCTGCAGCAGAAGGCAGAAGGTTCAGGAGCACAGACAGCCTGTTCCACAGGCTCTGAGAGCTCTGCAGGAACAGAACACAAAAGGCCATGGAAAATGTCACGACAGATGTATACAACAAATAGGCAGCTTAGGCCTTCCAGCATCTCACAACCCTCAGAATACTTTATGAAGAGTAAACCTCACCATCCTTCTTAGGCTCAGATTAATTCAGCCACTGAGGGACATAACATCACCCTCTGCTCAGGACTGGGGCCATGGCTGCAACCAGCCCAGGGAAGCTGACACAGCCCTGTAGAGAGCCCCAAGACCATCCCCACCTGAGCACACATAATGATGAGGTCTGTGTTTGTCCTCAGCCAGTCCAGGAACACCTTGACAGTAAGCAGCAGCCCTTCACTGGTCACAATCTCCAACTTCTCCTGAAGGGATCGCTCATTTCTGCAGGATTTGTTACTTGAAATGCTTTCTTCAGAGTCAGACACATCATCTGGAAAACAAAGGCAAGCACAAGATGGCAGCTGTTAAACCCCCTGAGATGCCAAGCCCTGCTGCTGTCAGAACAGCACTGGGCTGGTAATGGTTGAGTTGAAATACTAGGTGCCTCCACACACCCTCACAAAAGCAGTCCCTGTCCCCTGTGCTGTTACTAGACTGTATCATCCCTGCATTTCCTTCCTCCTTGGGGTAAAAGGGTTAAAATCTCCCTGTGAAGGTTTGACCAATGCCTAACCTGTGCAGCAGCCTTCACGAGGAGGCTTGCTGACAGAGTGGAGCAGCACATGCCAGCACAAGGACCAGAGCAGCTCCTGCAGGGAGCAGAGCCGTGAGGCCAACACGCTCCCAGCTTCGAGCCAGGCAAGAGAAGGAAATGGCAGGGCTGTCCTGTGAGTCAGAGAATTTTAAATACTGAACATATTCTTTGCAGTCTTCTAACTCTCCAGACCTGAGGATCTCGAAGCCATTGACACTGGAACCACATGTGACACGAGTCACCTGAGGTCAAGGTGGGAATCAACCACACGTTTTGCTACAGACCCTTATTTCAAGTGCTACCACTGCTTCCTATTAGCACAGCTATGGGCATTCCATAACCCTTGGAATCACAAGAAAGGAGGTGATTTATTCAGAACCCATCACTGACAGTGTCACACTATGAAAAAGCAGTTTGGATACAGCACAGGAGATGCTGTGATGAGGAGAGCTCAAAGCTAAAAAGTACACAGTGAACTCATTCCATCTCTCATTTCCTACACCTGTAAAGGTATTGTGGCCACACATTCCTGGAGCTGCAACAGCGAGATAACCACCGAGGGAAAGGGTTAAACAGACCAAAGGCCATTTGTTTCTTCCTTTAACCCCCATCTCTTTCATGTGGCCATGGAGCAGTGCCAGCAGCCAGTCAACACTAACATGATGTAATACTGTGCCTTCAAATGCTGGCCCAGGCAAAGCCTGAATCTTGCCAGTGCTGTAGGCCAGCTGGATTTGGCAGCAGGATGTCGAATGTTTCCTTGCTTCAGGGAAGCTGGGAGGAACGAAAAACAAGACTGAACAGGCCCATGTAGTTTTATGTGAAAGACAAACAATTCCCTGTAGTTTATCAGATCTCACTTTCCAGCTGTTTTTGCCCAGAACATCACTCAGTTGTGTAAGCTGAGTGGTAATGGAGACAGGGCAGCTCCACCTGCTGCACATCTCCCAGGGGTTCAGCATGCAACAGCCAGTGAGGCACATTCAGGGGATCACAGAGAGGCCCTCGACACCTCTCACATGCACCTGGGTCACATCTTCCACACAAACTTCTATATGAGCATTGGGCTGATAATGTGTCATCTCCATCTGCCCTGTCACCAGAAGCAATAGTAAGTGTCTGATTAGATATTTCACAAAGGGAAAAGGGAAGGTGCAAGTTTTAATACCTGCTGGAATTATCCTCTGGAGCCAAAATGGCTTCACTATAGCAAACCATGCCTGAGAATTTCATGGGCCTTCTACAATGGGGTTATAGCAGTGAAGGATGAGGGAAGAGCAACTGATCTCACCTACCTGGGTTTGTGCAGAGCATTTGACACTGTTCTGCATAACATCCTTGTCTCTTAACATGGATTTGATGGATAGACCACTTGGTGGACAACGACTTGGCTGGATAGCCATAGCTAAAGAGCTGCAGCCAACAGCTTCATGCTCAAGTGGAAAGCAGTGACAAGGGGCATCCTCAGGGCTTGGGACCAGGACTTTTTAACATCTTTGCTGGTGTCACAGGCAGTGAGATCAAGTGCACCCTCAGCCAGCTTGCTGACAACACTGTGTGGTGGGGTCACACATTGGAGGGAAGGGATGGCACCACAGGAACCTAGACAAGCTGGAAATCTGAGTCTGTGTCAACCCCAGAAGGAATAGCAAGGGCAAGGAGAAATGTTGCACCTGTACTGGGGCAACCTCAAGCACAAACACAGGCTGGGAGAGAAT
>VWZV01001295.1:0-35045 GCA_013397155.1 Irena cyanogastra
GAAGGGTCCTTAGAAATTGCCCTTTTCTAGCCCTGCTGCCATGGGGAGAGGCTTCCAGTTCCCAGTTCTAAATGCTGGAACCATTTGAAGGCTGAGCCAGTACAGCCAGCTCTAGACACAACTTGCCACTCATCTGAGTGAGCACACACAGCTTCACCCCCAGTCAAACCCCACAGAAACCAGTGTCTGGGTTTAGCAGAGCCACTCACCCCCTGTGCCCCTCCCAGGTTAAAAATGTGTTTCTGTGGCTATCCCACACTACCCAAAGCTTTAAGGCAAGGCTGGACCCTTCCTGCAGGTTAGAGGAGTCTCTGTGCTGGGGCAGAAACTGCTCAGCCCGGATTCAGCACCTTCAGTGAATTCAGATTATCATTTTTCACCAAAACAGAAAAAAATGGAGATTTTACACAGTTAATGATGTGGGTATGGATAGCAGCAAATGGTACAGCCCAGGAGATCTAGGTCAGATAGATCCCTGTCCCAAAGGACATCTGATCTCTCCAGGGAAATGGTTATAGGATGTTTTTGTTGGTACAAACATGGCCAGAGCAAGCCAAGTTCTTCCAGCTCAGAATTAGCTGAACTGGTTTTGCTGAAATGTTAAATCAAAATGATAATGCTCAGCCTGAAGCCAGCACCAGCCTGGCAAAACCATTAGCAATTAAATGTACAATTTATAAGAGGAAATGTCAATGAACTGCACTTCTGTGTTTAAAAAAGGAGCCGGGGTTGCTGTAACACCTCTGTTACTGTTCTTGAGAAAAAAAAGATTAATTACACTTAGCAAAGAGGGGTGTTAGGTAAATAAAGCTGAACAAAGCCACACTGTAACTGGATCTCACTGACTAGTCTGGATTAATGGGATTTTCTAACCTCTCTGGGCTCAGTCCACCTGGTGCTCAGAGTGTTTGACCTCCTCAGGAATGCGAGTCTCCAGCATCACATAATATCCTCCTTCCCCGATGCACACAGGCGTTCAGAAGCAGGGAGAACCCCACCATCTGAGCCACTGGGACACATCCAGCAACCTTTTAAAACCCTTTATCTGCCCTGCCTCCCTGGGAGGTGTGTGACAGGCGACTGAGATTGCTTCAATCTGCTTACACAAAGCTGCAGAGAAAAGCCCCCAAGAACAGCGACTCGAGCAGCTCTGTTTCAGCCTGTACACGAAGATTAAAGTCTTATCACCAGCTTGAAAAAATACCAAGCTTGGCAGGGTTTTGTTTGCCTCACCAGGTACCCTCAGACTGCTCTGCCACAGCGCAGCCCCAAACCTGCTGTTTTCCCATGGCCTCACAGCTTCCAGCTTTCTTTAAATAATTCCAGAGAAAGGTCAAGCAATGGCACAAGGCTCCTCTGATGAATTAAGAGGAAGGAGGCAGCACCTGTTTGCCTCTGAGCCTCTTTACCTGTTCCAGCATTCTGAGATGCCTCTCCCTGGCAGCAGGGCTGGTGCAGGGATCTCTGTCCCAGTGGGAACACAATCCGTCTCCACTGATGCCACAGGGCTGCCCACAGATCCCTCCTGCTCTTGAAAGAGGTAGGAAAAAATATTTATTTCTTGCTTAGCACAAGGGTTGTAGCTTTTTGCCACCTACTGACACGTTGTGGGAACAGCTCACCCAGAGAATTCCTGCAGGAAGGCTCAGTCCTGCCCTGGCTCTGCCATCCAGCACTGCCTGAGAGGGACTTTAAATAAAACCAGGAGTGAACGGGGCACCTGGTGAGAGCAACACTTACCCACAGAATCTTACAACACCCTGAGCTGGAAGGGACTCACAAGCATCATCAAAGTATTGGCAGTTCATAAATTGTCACCTCTTCTTGTCATCTCCATTGGGACAGCTCATCTTCACAACAGATGTGGACAACTGGTGAGTGCAGGCAAGTGCTCTGCTCCCTGCATCTGAAGTGAGAGAGGGAAGATCTTCCTGTGGAGGAGGAATAAATGATACATGGGTTAATTGCCACCCCACTGCTTTCTGTTATTCTCAGCCACAGGTGGAGAATTTCAGCTGCAGCTCGTGTATGGCCCCTTGAGCTCCTTCAGCTTGAAATGGCAGGGAAAGAGCTTTACAAGAGGAATCATAGAGCCATAGAATCCCAGAATATCCTTAGCTGGAAGGGACCTACAGGGATTACTGAGTCCAACTTCTGGCCCTGCACAGCCACCCCAGCAATCCCACCCTGTGCCTGGGAGGGTTGTCTAAACACTCCTGGAGCTCTGGCAGCCTCAGGACTGTGATCACTGCCCTGATGAGCCTGGCCAGTGCCCAGCCACTCCCTGGCGGAAGAACTTTTCCCTGATATCCAACCCAACCCCCACTGACACAGCTGCAAGTCCTTAGGCCCAATATTTGATTGGTCCTAGCAGTAATTCCCTCTTTGTCTCAGCCTTTGAGCACCTGGTTTCATCATTCCAGAGAAGAGGAACATGTGAGAAATCATTCTTCCTGCTGGCAAAACCAAGCCTTGCTTTCTTCCCCTTCTATCTTGCCTCAGTTCATCTATTTTTTTCCCCTTTCTTTCCCCCTAAATTCCCTTTCTGCCCGGGTTGGATGGGCTTGGAGCAACCTGGTTTAGTGGGAGGTGTCCCTGCCTGTGGCAGAGGGTTGGAATTAAAGGTGATCTTTAAGGTCCCTTCCAACCCAAATCGTTCTGGGATTCTGGGATTTGGTGGCATGAGCCTTCACAAAGTGTGCCCACAGGAGATCTCTGTGTCAGTCCTGGGAAGCTGTAAATCTGGGGATCCTCCATCTGCCCAGAGTTTCTCCATGTTTTGCTCCATGCATTTTGTTCACTCCCATCAGTGCTGATGCTCCCTTCCTCGGGGATGGGGCAGAGCAAACCCTGCTGAGTTCCTGATCCAGCCCCAAATTCCTCCTGCCACACAGGAAACCCACCCTGGCACTCACTGCTGGTCCATGCAGCTGTGATTTAACATGCAAAATCATCCATTTTACTCGATTAAAATGTTAAATAACCCCTGTTCCTTGGGAAAAGAGGGACAAAAAGGAACAGCTCTGCAGTCATCCCTTGCAGATCCACATTTCTGATTAAAACTAAGCACCAAGCAGTTGTCTCTCACTGGTGGTCCCTTGTCCCCAGCAGCACCCCAAACAACCAGCACTGCTTTGGACATCCACAAATTCAGGCTGAGCTTAGAAACCAGGCATTACTTCTACTTAACACACAAACCACCTCCTTCAGTTTAGCCAAGCTGACCTAAAAATACAGCTTTTTGCCACACAAAGATGCCTTTGAGAGTTGCTGGAGCTGATTTTTTTTTCCCCAGTGTTCTTCTTAGGAAAAAGCTTCTGAAGCTTCATTTGGCTTCGTTGCACTGCACAGGGACTGTGAGGCCATTGCTGCTGCCCTGGGGTGGGGATTGATAAAATAATCCATGAATCAATTAAAATAATTCATTTTCTGCAAAGTGTGTCTGTAGGTCTTTGCAAAATATATTTTAGAAAATCTGCTTTTCTGTAAGAATCTCCCACTCTTAATAAACCAATAAACAGAAAGGCACTGAGGTTAAGAGCAGGGGTTTGGTTTGGGATTTTTCTCTGGTTTGCATTTCTTGAAATCCCACTTTGCAGCCGCAACAAGTTACTGCTGCTATTTTTGTAAAGATGATTTGTAACAATGAGTTGGCAAGATTTTACTAAAAGTAATCACAAAAATGTGCCAGAAACGCGGCAGAAAATGCTAAAGCAGGAAAAAAGGAAAAAAAAAGAAAAGAAAAATAGAAGGCCTTCCCTCTGCAGCAAATTTTGCTTTCAACTTTTATTTCAATTTGCCCTAAAAAACCTCCCCTGGTGCAACTTGAGGTGATTTGCTCTTGTCCTGTCACTTGTTCCTGGGAGAAGCAGCCACCTCCAGGCTGGCTAAGCCTCATTTACACCCAGGGGTGGCTTCAGGCATGAACAAAATCATGCATCTCCTGGAGAAAGATGTTCTGGGAGTTAAAGTCCTGGTCCTGCTGCTGCTGGAGCCTTGCACAGCCAGATGGAACAAAAATTTGGGTTTATGGGGCTGGGGTCAGTGCCAGCTTTTGCCCCAGCAGCTGATGGTCACTGCTCTGACTTATTTTCCCAGCTCTGCCCTGTTTTCTTCCTTTCTTCCATCACATGGCAAGAGCTCCTGTCTGAGATCTCAGTCTTTAGTGTTTAAAACTTGAGTTTTCCTCCCTCTCTGCTAGCTGACAGGAAAAATCCAGGAGTGAATCCACAGCTGGGCTAAAGCACCTAAAGGGGCCCCAAGAAGAGTTAGAGGGGAACTTTTGACAAGGAGGAATGGCTTTAAATTGACACAGGGCAGGGTTAGATGGGATATGGGGAAGAAATTCTTCCCTGGGAGGGCACAGGCTGCCCAGAGAAGCTGTGGGTGCCCCTGGATCCCTGGAATCTTCTCCTACCATGGGAACACAGATATTAACCTGCACATAATACAAGGTTAGCCCTATTTTTTTCCTCTTTGGATGCAACACACTGAAGAGTTTTCTGATCCAGGTGTTTAAATTACAGGAGTCCACTCTTCATCTGTGTAACAAGAAAAAAAAAATAATTACAAAACACTAAAAATATTTTTAAAACCCCAGCAAAGATACAGAGAAATATCTGAGTTGGAATTAGGCAGCTGCAGAAAGGGAAAAGGCTTTTTTTCCCCATCAGCAAGAAAAGTCATGTAAGTGGTTACGCTGTGGAAAGAGTTAAAATGAGTGAATTCTTACCTCTTGATTTCCCAGCTTTTGAGTACTCAGATTCTGTGCCTGATGTTCCAGTTGAGCACAGTGAGAGCTGGCTTTGTGCTCACACCAGGAACTGGAGAGGGGCACTGAGATGTGGAGCAGGCAGTGAACCTGTGAGAAGGAAAAGCTCCACAGAAAATCCCTGCTCTTGCCCAGGTGTGCCCAGCTTCAGGAAAATAACACCTGCCTGTGCCACCCTGCCTGTTTGCTGTGTTGAGTGAAGTCCCTGGAGCCAGCCTGGGAGAGCTGGGGGTGCTCACCTGGAGAGGAGAAGGCTCCAGGGACAGCTCAGAGCCCCTTGCAGGGCTTGAAGGGGCTCCAGGAGAGCTGCAGAGGGACTGGGGACAAGGGATGGAGGGACAGGACACAGGGAATGGCTTCAACTGCCAGAGGGCAGGGATGGATGGGAGATTGGGAGAAATCCCTGACTCTGAAGGTGATGAAGCCCTGGCACAGGGTGCCCAGAGCAGCTGTGGCTGGCCCTGGATCCCTGGCAGTGTCCAAGGCCAGGTTTGCAGGGCTTGGAGCAGCCTGGGATAGGGGAAGGTGTCCCCACAGCAGGGGTTTGGAATGGGATGATTTTTAATGTCCCTTCCAAGCCAAGCAACCCTGTGACCCTTTGCCTTTGGGGTGCAAGGGACTGATGTCACTGAGGGCTGCTTTTGAAAGCGTGGTTCTTCTGCAACAAAGGTTTCACAAAATCTGTGAGGCCATCATGAAATCTGGCTCAGTGTCCCCAAGCATTTCCCATCAGACAGCTTCTGTCAGGAGAGAAATAATGAAATGCTTTTAGGGCAACGTTTTCCCTGAAGTCACCCCCCTTCAGTGTCAGATTTTGCCAGCTGTAAGCAGAATGCCCTGATGGACCAGGTGTAAATTCAGTCTTCCCCTGGGGGCTCCCCATCCTGCAGGGCTGCCTGCAGCCCCCCCAACTCCAAGCCCGTGGCTCTCATCTTCCATGCCTTCCCTAATGGCCTGCTTTGATGTCCAGGTGTAACAGGATTCAGCAGTGCTGATTGCACTGATTAACAGGCAAATCACGCCCCGAGCCTGGATGCTCCCTGCAATTAATCATCTGCTTGGCACATTTCAAAGAGCCCAAGAAAGATGACTTAAAAAAAAAAAAAGAAAGAAAACCCAAAAAAACCCCAAAAAACAAAACAAAACAAAACAAAAAACAAAAAACAAAGAAAAGCCTCAGACGGAAAACCAAAGCAAACAACCAGCCCCAAACATGTGAGCAGCATCAGCTCAGGGTTTCTGCTGATGGTTTTTCTCACAGCACAGAAAGCACCACCACCTTCCTGCTGCCAGGAGAAGGAAGGTGTTACTTCGGTGACCAAATAAATGCACACGAAGCCCCTGACCTTGAGGAAATATCCCTGCTTTTAGAGGAGAGGCAGTAACCCAACACCTGGAGAAGCAGCACATTCCCCACACAATTGAAGGCTGTGAACATGAAACCCAGCCTTTCATCCCAGAGATCTGGGGATAAATGTGCTGGGAGATGGGGAGAGCAGAGCCTGCTGTGAGAGAGCAGCTGGTGTTAAAAATAAGTTAGACACTTGTAAAACAGGTAAGAATTGTTTAGCATGTGCTGTTAAAAGGTTTGGTTACTGTACTGTGAAAGGGGTTTAACAGTGCAGTTACAGGAAATACGGTACTGACGTTACCGTATTTCACCTGAGGGAAGGGAATCCCTGCCCCCAAACCAAACCCGGCTAACCCGGAATGTGAACAATCAACACCTGAAACTCCGTGCAAATGAAGATCCAAACGGGAACCAATCCAAAAGGACAAAAAACTGTGTAAAAAGGGGACATCCAGGCCAGCAAAGCGTGCCTTCGACATCGGACATCGGGAGCATCCCTGCCCCGGCCCTGCAGCCTCCTCCTGCTCGTCACTGCCCGGGACCGCGGCTGTCGGAGCCGGGACCCCCCTGCTTTAGGGCTTTTTCAATAAAGCTGAAATCACTTTAGCACCGGGAGTCTGCTTCCCGTTTTTATCAGCTGGGGTCTCTTCCCATCCCCTGAGGTGACCTTATCAGCCCTGAGCAGTTCCTGACTTGCCATACATTCTGTGGCAGTGAAACTTTCCCTAAAGTTCTATGGATTGTAGCTCCTTAGTCCTTTACAGCCAGTGCATCTCTCCCACAGCGTTTTGTCAGAGAAGTTCATGGGCTGGGGCTCCATTTCAGGATGAAGCTGATGGGGTAAAGCTGTGCCCATGGTGAAGGCTCTGCGGGATCCCTGAGCATCCATCTCCCTGATGTCCTTCAGAGTGGACACAGGTGGCTCAGAGGGATGCAGCCACACCTCTGGCCTCCAGAAGAAAAGGCTTTTGCACAAATTTGCACTGTTTGTTCCTCTCTCAGTTCCTGGCCAGAAACCAACAATAACTCCACAAGTGTTCTAAGGACATAGAAAGCTTAACTGAAAGAAAACAACTGAGTTTCCAAATGGAAAAGCAGGATTTATCATTTCAGGTTTCCCAGGTAAAGCTTAAGCTTGTTCACCAAGATGGATTTGGGACATGTGATTAATTCCCTGCCCTTAAACGTGAGAACATTTCTCTGCCTGCTTCCACCATCCCAGTGCAGGCTCAGCTCTCTGCTGAGCACCCTGGGTGAGGAGGAGCCCCTTCCCTGGCCACTGCATGGCAGGGCTGATGCCTAGAGAGGCTGCCTGGAGCAGAGGCTGGGCAGAGTTAAAGGAATAAAGGAGGGATTTATTAAAAGGCCTTCACAGGATGCACCTTGGGCAGCACAAGAGCCCACCCATGATGGACCCAAGATGGACAGTGTGTCACAAGTTTTACACTTTTATAACTTTTGGTCCATTCACATATTGGGGTTAATTGTCCAATTACAGTTTCAGGTTATGCAGTCCCATCTTCCCAGTTTGCTCTCCTCAGTTCTCTGTTTTTTGCACTTTTTGAGGCTGAAGCTGCAATGCTGTCCTTGGTTCTCAGGCTGGAAAAGGATTGGTTTGTCTGACTGAACTGTGAGGAGAACTTGCTAACACTTTATATGAATTTCAGAGTCAGAACTCATAAGTTAGGCATCCAGAATCTGAAAAATATGAAAGCTCAGACTTAAGGCATCAGGGATTTGGTGGACACAGAAGCTGGGAGCAGCTTCTGGAGAAGTCCCTGTGCTTTCCTGCTCCTCTGGGAGCCCTCACTGCCACACCAGCCTGGAGGAAGAAAAATTAATCAGAGGGGGCTGAAGGGCAGGTGATTGTGCTGCTGGAGGAGATGGACACCAGAGCAGGGTTCAATCTGGGTTATTTTATAACTGAGTTGGAAGCTGCTCCACGGGGGAACACCCAGGGAGGGTGGGCAGCTCTGCCAGCGCTCAGCTGGGAGCTGGAAGAGGTCACTTATGGTGCCTGAGCTGCTCTCACAGCCAAAACTCCAGGGTCCTCCTCTCCCTGCCCTTGTTCCCAGCTTTTCCTCTGCTAGCTGAACCATCCTGGCAGCTGGCTCAGTTTATCACCCCAGCAGACACACATCAGCAGGTGTACATTTCTGCTGAGGGACACAATCTTCCCAGAGCAGGGCGCACACCTGGCTGCAGTCAGGGCTGCTCTTCTGCCCTGTTTTGGTTTTTCTGTGGGCTCTGGTAGCCCATTCTGCTCCAGGAGCTCATTTTCTTCACCACCTCTCAATCTCCTTCTGGCCACACAAAACTGCTCAGCTGAATGAGCTGAATCAGACCCTCCTGATCCCTCTGCAAGAGGCATCACCTTGTGGCCATGCTTTGCAGTCCCAAATTATCTGTGAAATCCCCCTCCCAGCCCCCCAGAGTGCCCATCTCTGTGTATGCAGGAGACACTGGGGACAGTTCATGAGCTTCACACCTCTGATTTCCCATCCTTGGCACTTCCCTCCTATCCCTCACCCCTTTTCTCCACACCTGTGGTACCCCATCCTGTTGAGGCACTTACTCTCAAGGAAGAATCTGTTTCACCAGGCTTGGTTTGCCCCAAGTGTGTAAAGCACATTATTATATTATATTATATTANATAAAAACATGGGAGTTCTGTGCCCTCTGCCCCGTGGCACTGCTGCATCCATTAGCACAGCCTTGCCTCCCTGCTTCCTCCTCATATTTCCCATTAAAAACCAAGTGCAGGGATTAAACCTGTGCATCCCAACCTTCTCTTGCCTCATTTCTATGTAAAGCTCTCATCAGCAAGCCCGAGCTGCTGCTGCTGCTGCAGATGATTCACCCGAGACAGACGAGTGGGATGGCCCAGGCANTTATTATTATTATTATTATTATTATTATTATTATTATATAGAAGTAATAATTTCAGCTTTGCATAAATCTTTCTTGCTTTAGCAAAGCTGCTCGGTCACCTGTTTTTTCAACCTTCTTCTTAACTGGTATTTTACAAACAACAACAAGAAATAAAGAGAGCAGCAGGTGGCATCTTGTTACAGATAGAAAGTAGAAACCAGTTATTATTAAGCTCCTGTATTCAATCTTCAGCCACTACCTTCTCTTTGTCACCTTCTCTCAGTCTTCAACACCTGGAGAGAAGCATTCAGTTCAGCAGAAAGTAATTTTCCTGTCCTGCTTTTGCTTTCTTTAAAAAAAAAAAANTTCACCCGAGACAGACGAGTGGGATGGCCCAGGCAGGGGTGGAGCAGCTCCCAGCAGGACCCAGATGCCAAGCAGAAACTCCAGATCTTCAGGAAGCAGCCTGGTAATTCTTGTGGGACCACATAAAGAGCACTGTGGGGCACAGCTGTAGGAGCCAGAGGACTGGAAAAGCAGCTGGAAGCTTTACAGAACCTTTCAGGAGAAACGTCTTGCTGTACATTTGGACTTCCAAAGGTGCCCAGGTGGTCACACGGAGCAAAAAGTGGCTGCTCTGGATGAAACTTTGCTCTTGAAAAGACAAATCTTTTGTATAGAGTCTGTATATTGAGATTTTTGAGTGAATGCTGTGTATTCAGAGCAACAATGTGGAGAATTATGGAATCATTTAGGTTGGAAAAGCCCTCTAAGATCATCCAGTCCAACCAATTCCCCAGCACTGCCAAAGCCACCACGAACCCATGTCCCCAAGTGCCACGTCCACGTGGCTTTGAAATCCCTCCAGGGATGGGCACTCCATCACTTCCCTGGGCTTGACAATCTTTTCAGTGAAGAACTTTTCACCTGTACCCAATCCAAACCTCCCCTGGCACNCAAATCAAGGCAATAGCTGGTGCAGAAAACAGGAAAAACACTCTCAGAAAAGTTGAGAAGCTGTTTAGGACATTTTTTGCTGATGCTCTCAGGGGTCAGTTTTGATTGTGATAGATAAGTTCTTAAATGCAGGTTGGAGCTTGTGGTGGAGGCAGAGCTGGAATTTAAATCTGTGTCTCTCACCTGGAGGTTTCACACTCCTCCCACCTGCAAAGGCTGAACAGCTGGAGAATCATTCATCAGAATAAGAGAATCACGGAATGGTTTGGNCTGTGACCTGGGAGATGAGTCCAGCAGGAGCCAAAGCCCCCAGCCCTGCCCCCACGTGTTCTCAGCCAAACTGGTGCCAGCCCCATCAGTGCCTTCACTGTCTGCAGGCAGATGGGTGAAATTCTTGCTGGTAAAGGAGCAGAAATGTGGGAAATGTCCAGGACACATGGGGATATGACAGTGGCTGTAGTTCCATGGCCAGGGGTCGTTCTGCTCTCACTGCTGGAGAAGGGGAGCCGTGTCCCAAGGCAGGGTGACAACCAGGATGGCTGTGATGGGCAGCAGGGATGTAGAAGTGCCAATTAAAGCTATTGCCTGTTCCAGAGAGGTTTCAGAGAGCTGCCCCAGCTGAGGCAGCTTCTGGTGTAGCTGCTCTTTCAGGAGGTGGTTTGCTTTATTGTTTTGTTAGCTGTAACCTACTGTGGTTCACCATTTCCCTCTCAAGTCCTAATTTTAAGGAAAAATTCAGTTTCTGTCTAAGCCTCGAGCCTCATCTGAGTCCCAGGAGTCAGAGGCCCCATCCTGTGTCAGGACCAGCTTTAAGGATTAATCCCCATGGCTGCAGAAAGTCCCCAGCAGAAACTACTTTGGCTCAAGTCCCTGAGACTGGGCTCCTGTAACAACCCAGTGCTGACAAATGGTAACTCCCAACCTAAATCCTTTTCTGTGCCTTTCCCCTGCCATGTGATCCTGTGTTTTAAGCAGGATAATTCTTGTTCAGGCCATTCTTGTTTGCACAGAGAGAAGAAAAGTGTGGAGGGTGAGCAGATGTCCTAAGCACCCCCCTCCAGCACATCCCAAGCCTCCCATCTGTACAGGGTTTGGACAATCCATGTACTCCAAGGCATGATGACAGCACCTGCCTATGAAGATGCAGCAGTTCTGATTTCCAGAATTCATGAATCCAAAGGATTCCAGCACATCCAGCCTCTCCTGCCTCAGTTTCCCCTTCTCCTCCCTCTGAGGGCTGCAGCTCCTCCCCAGCCTGTCCTGAGCCAGTTTGCCCAGTGCTGACTGACAATGCATCCAATGCACACTGACAGAAAAGTTTTGGGGCTGGATACAACCAAAAGAAAGCCCAGAAAATTATCTTTGCTTTTCAAGGAGCAGAAATCTGCAGCTTAAAGAAATCTAAATCTCTCTGGAAACTACTTACCAAGGAAAACTTACCCACAGTAATCCATCCTTTGAGCGTTAGAACAGCTTGAAACTAAAAGTTTGCAGAGCTCAAGCAGGAGGGGAAGAGGGATGAAGCTGGCAAAAGATCATTAAGAAGATATTTTAAAATGTTTTTCCGGAATTTGATTTTTATTTCCACACTTGGATTAAGCTCTTCAGCTGGTGAGGAAGAAACAGGAGAAGTCACTTGCAGGATCTGTGAGAAGAAAAAGGGCTCTTTCTGTAGGTTCAAAATGTTCCTGGGATTTTGAGGCTGAAAGTTTTCCGAGAGCACTTCTTCCAAAGGGCTTTCCAAGAACATACAGTAAACTGCAAAACAATCTCACAGAGAAATACAAAATTCCTGTTGGAGAGATAGAAAAGTTATTTTCTATCCACACGCACAGAGCCAGGGCATTGAAGTTTGACATTTCAATAAATATATTTTGGGCCTGTTTTGACACAGTACGAGGCACTGAGGATACTGAGATGATAGAGCCCAGTGCAAGGCAGCACCTCTGTAAAAGTCTGCTCCATATTCCATTTGTCAGCTTATAAATGGAGTAATCTCTGCTTCATTGACAGCCTGAGCTCGCCAGATTTTCAATTTCCCTTCGATAAAACAAAACAAAAAACCCCAAGGAGAACACTTTAGCTTTTTAATCATATCCAGACCTGTTTCCTGTAATGAAGAACTTCTTTTCCAATCCCAAGAGAGCAATTCTTCGATTGTCACTTTCAGACAGTGAGATAAAAATCTCTGCTATTTGCAGGAAAAGGCTCTGACTGCCATTTGTGGCTTCAGCCACTTCCCAATTTATTTACTTTCTGAGGCTGTTTACATTTTCAGGCAGCCCAGCTCACTCATCCCTAACAAGCTGAGTTTATTTCTCCAAGAAACACAGCCCACCACAGGAGAAACTTGGCACCTAAGGACACCAAAAGGCTTTTGGATCAAGTCACCTGAGTAAAAAAAATGGGTGGAAAAGAAAAAAACTCCCATGTTCCGGTGAATTCTCTCACTGACCAGCAGCAGGAGCCACAGATGGTGCAGCTCCTTTATTAGGGCTGAACCTGCAACTGCTTTTCATTCCTGGAGAGCTGCAGGACTCCCAGACCAGCACGGAGAGGGGAGATGAGGGACAAGGACATCCTTAATTTGTCTGAAGAGCAGCTGGTTCTCTTCCCTACATAATTATCTCCTCCAGCAAAGCCTCCTGCTCGGAGTCAATGGGGCTGGAGCACACTTAGCCCAGCTCAGGAGTGACACATCAACCCCTCTCACCAAATGCATCCAACTCTGAGGGCTCCTTTGTTTGTTCTTGCTGATATTAAAGACTAATTTTGATTTAGACTAAGAGCCTTCTCCATCCCTCGGGAGGGAGCCGTGGCAACACCGGAGTATTCAATTAACTGTGTGCTCTAAATTACTCCTGGAGAGGAGTGTGTCCACGTGGACAGGGCAGGGATTTTCAAGGTGCTGTCTGGAAGGGGCTTGCATTGCTAATATAATAACTATAATTAATATAACATTAACATAATATTAATATAGTATTAAATATAAATAAATAGAATTTACTTGATATAAATATTAATATTAAATATAATAGTAATATAGCATTAAATAAAANTATTAAGCTCCTGTATTCAATCTTCAGCCACTACCTTCTCTTTGTCACCTTCTCTCAGTCTTCAACACCTGGAGAGAAGCATTCAGTTCAGCAGAAAGTAATTTTCCTGTCCTGCTTTTGCTTTCTTTAAAAAAAAAAAAAAGAAAATGCCCCAAATCAAGGCAATAGCTGGTGCAGAAAACAGGAAAAACACTCTCAGAAAAGTTGAGAAGCTGTTTAGGACATTTTTTGCTGATGCTCTCAGGGGTCAGTTTTGATTGTGATAGATAAGTTCTTAAATGCAGGTTGGAGCTTGTGGTGGAGGCAGAGCTGGAATTTAAATCTGTGTCTCTCACCTGGAGGTTTCACACTCCTCCCACCTGCAAAGGCTGAACAGCTGGAGAATCATTCATCAGAATAAGAGAATCACGGAATGGTTTGGGTTGGAAGGGAGCATCTCTTCCCACCCCTGCCATGGCAGAGACACCTTCCACTGTCCCAGGCTGCTCCAAGCCCTGTCCAGCCTGGCCTGGAACACTTCCAGGGATCCAGGGGCAGCCACAGCTTCTCTGGGCACCCTGTGCCAGGGCCTGCCCACCCTCAGAGTCAGGAATTTCCTCCTCATCTCCAATCTAAATCCACCCTCTGTCAGTCTGAAGCCATTCCCCCTTGTCCCGTCACTCCATGCCCTTGTAAAAAAATTCATCTTTAGCTACTGGGAGCTGTAAGGAACCATAAAAGTGGAAGGAGAAAAGCCTTGGAGCTCCTGGCAGGTGAGCAGCAGTCTCTGGCAGGTTGGTTACAGCCCTCAGTCACCTGCACACCACTCACAGCCACACAGGAACCATTGCTGGCAAATTCCCAGAGTTTTAGGAGCCTGGACAAAATGGTAGAGGGAATAAAGCTCAAAGTACGTGGAAAGTACTTTGAGAGGATTTTAAAAGTACATTTTTTCTAAGTACATACAGGACTTCTCTGTATGCTTTAAAGAGTTCTCAGCATTGCAAGGGCTGCAAGCAGTTCTCAATTCTTGTTTACTTGCAACCAAAATAATAAACCCCCCTCCTTACCTCCCAGGAAAACCCAGAGTGTCTGTGTTAGTCATGACTTAACAGCCATAAAAAGGACCCATTTCAGTTCAGCTGTGACACTGTTCAGATAAATGATGTTCAAGATGCTCCCAACACAGGCATGGCAGTTTTTAAATCAAGTCATGACAGACAATTTTCTCCTGTAAGAATTTTCCCACCATTTCTCTGTCAGAGAATCCCAGAATGGTTTGGGTTGGAAGGGACCTTCAAGACCACCCCCTGCCATGGGCAGGGGCACCTTCCACTGGCCCAGGCTGCTCCAAGCCCCATGCAGCCTGGCCTTGAGCAAGCGTGTATTTGTATTTTGTAGACAAAGCACAACAAGCATTCCAACATTCCCCTTGAAAAGGAATAGATAAACAACGTAACCATTTATTTGACTGCATTGTATTTAGACAACTTGTACATTTCGTAACCCCACTGGTTTTGTTCTCATCAAAAAGGATAAAGGGACAGAAGAATATAATTCACTCAAAACAGCAGTCCAGTATTTTGAGATACACTTGCTATTTTCATAGATGCCCACCTGATACCTGAACTCCAACATAGGTTGTAATGTTTATACAAGACCTGAAGTTTTTTCAACACAGCACTGAGTTGTAGCAATGTCTTGCAGTGCCCTGAAAAATAGTTTGTGACATACTCTGCAACACCAATCTGATGATGCCTTGAAGGTGATGAACCTGATCATTTCTTAAAAAACAACATAATGAATGCAAACATCCAGACCGACATGTCAGCCAGTAGCAACATTTGGGCAAATTTAAATATAAAAGCAATCAACTCCTTAGTTAGATTTGTCAATGCAAAAAGGCGAGGGGGAGAGAACTGTGTTTAGCAACAGACAGGAGAAATAACCAACTTTTCCTTGCTAGATTCCTTTTGAAAACCTATGCAAATTCAAAGCTTCCCACTTGATTTCCTAATCCCAAGCAGCACAGAGAACAAATCTGTTTGATAGGACCCAACACATGCAGCTTCAGTGTCTCCTGCAGTGAACTCTGTGAGACAGCAGCCACAGCAGAACCTTTCAGGCCATATGAAACACAAAAAGCCTCTTGGAAACACAAAATAAGAGAGACCTGCACCTGTTTTGCTCAGTGTTTTCAACACAGGCATGGCAGGAACCACTTCTTACAATAACCAACCAGAATTGTATTTGAAGTTTGCTCCAGAGGGATGTTTTTGGCAGTGAGGAGAGATTTCAGCTCACTTGCCAGTCGGCTTTTGAATCTGAAGACACCCACGGTTTAAATATTAACCAATACAAAACTTGCCTGTCTGGCTTTGCAGATTGAAACCCCAGCAAGACACGAAAGGCAGCCCAGTTTGCAATTTGTGAATCAAGCCCAACAGCTGCTTGCAAGGTCTGAAACCTCCCTGATCCAGCTCCAGGGTAGTCCCTACATCCTGGACCACAGCTAAGGGAAACCTGATTCAATGGATTGGCTACCAACATTGAAGTCTTAACAATGATCAAAACTGCTGAAAAGCCACCCAGAAAAACTAGCAGCCCTGAGGGAGCAGGGTAACAAGAGGTTTTATGGTGTCACAAGGCAGCAGTGGCTACAGACAGGCTTTAGGCTGAGCTCCAGCACGTCCTGGGAGTAACAGACCCCACTTAGAACACTTTGTTTTGGGCACCCTTTTAAAGATGAGTTTTCTTTACTGAGGGGAACAGATCCCCTGGACAGCACAGATGGTGTCTCTACAAGCAGAAAACTCAGCAGGGCCAATTTCCATTAAAAACCTTTATTTCAAATACAACTCATGATTTGTACGTGGTAAGAAACGTCCGTCACCATGTGCCATTGGTCTGTGCAAAAGGCGGCTTTGCTCCAATCCAGTTTTCCTGCACAGGGCTCTTTTCCAAATGATACTGGAGGTAGGGGTTTTGTTGGTTTTGTTTTTAGTGTACAGTAATTAGCAAAAATGAACAAACAAAAAAAATCCCAAAACCAACCCCACGACTCAAACCAAACTCTAAAAAGAAAAAAAGTGTAGTAAGGCAAATCTGGAGAATTCGCTCGATTCCATGGGAGTGGATTCACTCAGAGTTCATCCTTTTGATCCCTGCATGGACCATTCACCCAGAGCTGGACTTGAGCCTGGTGGGTCCCTTCCAACTCTGAGTGTTCTGAGATCTCTGGTTACAGAGGTACTTCCACAAGTCACCTAATACCTTTATTTTTGTCTTTAAAAAAAAACCAAACAAACCCAAGAAACAAAAAACAAAAAAAACCACCAAAACCCCCCCACAAAACAAACAAACAAAAACCCACAAAAAAGCCCAACCCAAATGATTCATAGACCTGGGCTATGGAATCACATGGAACAAGAAAGCCTTGATGCTGTTATTATTAAAAAAATTGATGGGTATTGGTAAAACCTATGTAAGCCCAAATAAAGAAAGGAAAAAAATATAGAGAAAAACAGTGCAAGAGTGAATGCAAGAAAGAGAGACAGAATTCCTTCCCCACTGCTTTGATTTTAGAGGGGAAAAAAATCCCCCAATAATTTAGCTCATGTAAGTTGAGAAAATGAGAGCAGCTGAAAATGAATATGATACACCTTGAAATTCAATTCCAAGACCAAGAACCAAAGATTGAAGCATTTTAGAACACCGAAGCAAAGCAATCTGAATCTGAAAAAAACCTGTTCCAACTATCTTAAAATAGCTGTTTCTCAGAGCTTCTAGCAATAATTTTGATTAAATAAAAATCATACCAATTTACATTAATTTTCTATATCTTCTTTTAAAAGAAGTCCCTCACTCTTTTAATGACAAAAGTGCATCCAAACCCAGCAGAGATTCACTGGTGCCATCAGGTTCTTTTAGCAGCTACTCAAGGTTTTCAAAATAGCTTACACTTCTTGCTATAAGAAGGGCCTTCCAAACCCTTGTTTGGGAGAAGTATCCGAATTATAAAAATCTGAAATAATTTATTATCAAATCCAGAATTTAAATAAAAGCAGATTTTTTTTTTTCCTTGCAAAGACAACTGAAGAAAGTAAAAGAATAAAAGCATGCACTCCAAACTTAGAGGTGAAGACAAATATACTTATCTATACAGGCACTGGCAGACGCAATTTAATGGTTACTCGTTGTAACACACACCCCACCCTACAATACATTTTTTCATTCACTAATCACTGAGGTACCAATATTTAAGAATGGAAAAATTCAATATTGAAAAATAAAACCTAAAATTGAAGCCTTTTTTTCTTCTTCTTCTTCTTCCCCAGAAAACTATGGCAATTTTTGTATGAAATGTTAGTATACTTATAGAATTTTACAATCTACATTGGCTTTATTTTGAATTTTCGGGAACCAAAAGCGGCGCTCCCATCCAGGTTTTCTCTGATAAAACGTTCACTGTGTGGATGTCCTACAGAGTCAGCAGACTTGCAAATGAATGAACATATCTTGGCTATCACCTGGCACATCTGGCTGGTACCAAAAGGACTCGGAGTCTGAGACAATCGGCTTTAATTCGGAACAAATGCGCCATGCCAAAGTGCAACGAATGTGTGCGACACTCAATGGGACACTGACAGGTTTAAGAGCTGCATGGAAAGTACTAAAGTCCACCTTGCAAAGCAATTTGGGACAAATTGCATTGCATGCAAAGGACAACTCTGCGCTGCTGGGACGTCGCTTGCTGGCCGGGATGGGGTCTCCTAACGCAGCCACAGTTTCAGACGCAGTGCATCCACTCCGTTTAAATAGTATCTGAACAGCCTCTTGTCTCGCACAAAACCAAGGTTTTCATAAAGTTTCAAAGCAGACTTATTTGTGATTTCTGTTTCCAATACAACCTTTAAGGGAGAAAAGAAATAAGAAGAAAGAACAAAAGCGTGTCGTGTTAGTTGGCAATTACAAGTACATGATTGCTGAAGCAATTCCAAAGGTTTTATTTAAAGGTACGTTTGTTAGCAATGAATGGAATTCATCTTCACTTAATTCAGCAATATTTCCACATTAAGCATCCATTCCCATATTAAAAAAAAATATAATATAGCAGTTCATCCACAACTGTAACTGTAAACAACATTCCAGATTTTAGTTCTTGGCTGTAAACAGTATTTCAGTTCAGCACCTTGTAACAAGGGTAAAAAACACATCAGCAAACAAATCCCAAACAGCCCCTGTATCCCAACATCCTCCCCCAAAACCCAAGCTACCAAACAGGTTAGGGTCCAAAACATACTTTGAATGAATGAGTAACTGAACTTCTGCATGTCACAAGAATTTGGCACATGAGGATTTACTTAATGATTTCATATCTTTGACCCCTGATTCCTTCGAGTTAGACGTAGACAAAAGCTTTGAATTGACACCAGCTGTCAGACCCAACATTTGCAGTGAATATTTGCGCCCAATGCAAGAATCACAGAGTAGTCTGGGTTGGAACATCATCCAGTTCCCACCCCCTGCCATAGGCAGGGAAACCTTCTGCCATCCCAGGTTGCTCCAAGCCTGATCCAACTTGGGTACCAACAAATACCCCAAACCCAAATCACAGTGCACACCAGAGGAACAAGCAGAGTTTTCCATATTTTTTTCCCTCTGTTGGTTAAGATCTCAGTTGAAGAAAGACCTGTCAGAAATAACTCAGACCAAACCCAAGTCCAAGAGTAGTCCAGATTAAGACTCAAAATTGTCTCAGAATTCTCAAGCACAGGCAAAAAACTACAGTGGCCTTAACAAGACATTAACCACAAAACTTCAGAATTTTTCAGAATTGTTTCTCTCTCTCTTTTCTCCACATGCATTGAACAGAGAGCTCTGCCATAACTAACAAACCCTGCATCACCTCCACATAATAAAAACTAATTCTGCCTCTTTACTGGTGTCCAACTCCATTATTTAAGGTTCTGCTATTAGCAAGAACACGGGCTGAACTAACAAGGCCTGGGCTCCACACACTCCCTGACAGTGAACATCCACACATCAAACAGGAGCTGATGGTCACTGTAGAAAGACCACAGAATGAAAATACAGGACCAAACTATCAGCCTGGAGTTGTAGAGCAGTTAAAGTGCATCTACTTTATGGCTTCTGTGGCCTCCCTTCCTTCAGGCATAGATTCCCACTTCCTTTCCCCCAGTTTCTCCTGCCAGCTCTCAAGGCTGATTCCTGAGCTCCTTCCAAAGCCACCTGGCAGAAAACTTTTCCTTTTCTCTCCACGGGGTTTGATTTCTGCAGTCTGAGGGGTGGCTAAGCCAGTGTGAAAGGGGGAGGCAGCCAGTGGTAAGAGTGGCCTGAAATTTGAGTCAAATATATACATTAAATGGATTTTTAAATCTTATTGGAAGTGACCTGTCTAACCACTGGCTGTCAATTCCACCTGAGTTTCTCAGTGTAAGGATGTTAAAAGAAAATTAAAGCTGGGGATAACTACCCAATGAACAATGTAAGACTTGGAAATAGTTAGTTTTACAAAAAAATAACTAAGAGTCACAGATTAAAATATTAATCAGAGTTCTTAAATTACAGCAAGGCAGGTTGTAGCTGCACACTTAAGACAACCTAAATAAATTCTTAGTTTTGTGACAAGAATGAGAGATTGAATTTCTCTAGCTGGCAACTCCCAGAACATTACTAGCAAGTCCTGTGAGCTGATGGAGTATTCCTAACATCCTTCATCCACTAAAATGGGTAACTATTATCCCTAAGAAATTATGAAAGCACCATCATTTTGCTGGAGAAGTCTAGTTTCTATACATTGTACAACTCCTTAATCCCATTTTAAACAAAACATTGAAGCCAAAGAAGGAATCTGACCTGTGCAGAGGATTATTTATTTGAACTCTCAGCTACCAAGGGCATTCACTCTCTCAAAGGTTCAGTAACCTGGCAGAGTGATGTAATAACTCTCTATCCAACTGCAAGCACCAGCACCTGGCAAGGCTAAAACACTTCCAGCACTGCAGGTGACTGAGCTGAAGGGAGTGGTTAAATGTTGAAATACAGGTTTGTTGGAATCCCACTACCTGAGTGAATGCTCATCTTGAAAGCAAATGCAAGAGATTTGCTCTGGTATTTCTAAGGAAGTCTCAGCACAATGAAAAGCAATTCCCTGATCTCAACATACTGCAGCTGAAGACATGTTTCTGTTATCTGAAAAGGAAACACAGGCATATTTTATTCAGATTTCATTAGCTTCCTTTGGTGAAGAATGCATCTCTTCCTGTGTGAGATTTTCAATCAAGCTCCAAACCTTCAATTGTTACATTTATTTCTGCTCTTGTGGGTTGATTCTCTTGTACACATATGCCTGTTAAATCCTCTGATAACACAGTAACACCCCCTGAAGGGCAACAAAGCTCTGATTGGATTTAACAGCGCTTTCTGCTCAAGTTGCAACTTTCTGAAGGTTGTGACATTCTCTTTTATCTTAAATTTCATAAACCTAACATTTTAGCTCGACTCTAATATTAACTGGGTTTAGAAACAAGAAGATTTCTATATTAAGAGTGGAGTGCAATGTTCCTTTTCACAGTGCAATGTTCCATTTTCACATCTTTAATTTATTCCTGAACTGAAGCCAACTGGAGTGGTCAAGCCTTCTTGCTTCAAACTCTGAAGGAACTCAAGTTTAAAACCCAAGTCAAAGAATGGATACAGCCAAATCAAATGAAGAAAGTCCTCTCAGCACTCACAGAGGAGGTTGCTATTCTTACTTTTAAGTCTGACAGATCATCAGACTCAAGTTATGAGGGCTTGTCCAGTATCCTTAATCAATTTAACTGCCTTAACTTTTAAAGACAGGCACTACCCAAGATCTGAAGTTCATACTTTTTATGTTTTGTAGATTAAAGAGAGACTAAAATATCTGTAATGTAATGATTTCAAATAGGATTCCATAAAAATAGACATTTCATTTTTACTAGCGTGGTGCTGAATTAAAATGACACACCTACTAGGGTGGTCAAAAACCCCACTCTAAATCACCTTGAAGGGTCAATGGGAAGTCCCATGAGAATCTGTGGCTCCCTTTCATGTTCTACATTTTTGCTTCAAAAAGGTTTTTGAAGTCCCACTTACTGGAGTCTTGTTTTCATTAGTTACCACTTGCATGGTACATTATTTCAGTAATATGAAGTGAATGGATTGTATGCAGATTCCTCAGTCATTTGTTACAGATGGAAAACCTGCATATGAACAACTCCTCCTTTCTAACTGTAATTAAGGGATGTAACAGTTCCACAGGATGGTCTTCAGCTGTAGAGTTTTGGAGAATTGCTTGCCAGCAAAAACAGTACAAAAAGCAGCCAGACACCCACCTTGCTGCAGTCAGCACATGCTTTTCTTTTTTAAACTACAAGAAAAATATTTCCAAAACTCTGGAGTTGGAAATAGAATTATTCACCTTCAACTGATTTATTTCCATAGTTCACCATAGTTATCCTAAATCACTGTGATCTACTGGAAACTCAGCCCATTACAGTTCACTGCCCCAAATATCAGAATTCATGAGCATCAAATACTTAAGAAAGTCACAAAGGCCAAAAAAAAATACACATCAGAAAATCAGAGATCCCCAAGTTTTGTACTGTTATAGGCAGACACTCCAGCTGGAAGCTGCTGTTGGGACTTTCTTCAGGCCTGAAGGTTATTTCTGGTTCCAGCACCCACCCCCAACACCAGATCACTTGCCTGGTTTCTATTCTAATGTAGGCCATGGCCAGCTCCATGGCCAGCTCCTCCCCTGCACACAGATTCCATTCCAGTCAATTCACCTCCTCACTTACTCACTGCACAGCCTTCCCAGAGAAACCACCCCTGTGGAAGATTCTGCACCCAGCTGAAGCTGCCTCTCAGGCAGGGTGCTGACCACTGGAAATCCCTCATTCCATAGGCCTGCCTTGCTTTATTCCCACTAAAACAGCCTACAGGGGAAAAAAAATGTCCTTAAACACCAGAACATTGCAGCAGGCTTTGAAATGCCACCTATCAGCTGTGATTTGTCAAGATTTTCATCTGTTGTGTTGTATAAATCCTCTGTTTTTCAGGACTCAATGCTGGTACTTCCAAAGCCAAATATGTGATACTTTGAAAAGCAACACACTGAGTGAGGCATTTATCAGATTATATGCCACAAATTATTAAAATTAAGTCTATTTACTGCATCTATTCCATAATTAGATTGAAGGGAAGAGTTTCCAAGCAGCCTTTGGAAATTTTTCACGACACCCACAGCTGCATATTCATGCTTTTAATCCTATTCCAAGCAAGTTTCAGAAAATAGCATTTTGTTTTTAATTGCACTCCATCTTATCTCAAAAAACAGTATCTTTTTATTTTCATCAGGATTCTGATTTTATTAAAAGATGTAGAAAAATACCTTAAAAGCTGCAGGGATGATTAAACTATTTCTATGCCTCACACAGACAAATTATTGTGATGCACTACTTCGTGTTTGATGAGCTTTAAGCATCAATTAATCAGAAACTGATCTCCTGACAACTGCTGTGAAAACTGGTGAGACCCAAGAGCTGGGCAGAGCTTTTTGTGGGTGCCTGCTTAGATTTTTTCAGATTCTGGTCTGACTGAAAACTCAGCACTCCACCACGTAGTACAAGTAACCAACATCCTTATTTTACACCATTTTGGGTATGTGGAAGAAGCCTACTTGGTGGCAAAGAAAGAAAAAAACAAACCCCTGAAAACATTGGCTGCCTGGTTGTGGATAACCTATGTGTAGAAAACATAAATAAAAATAAGTGTGGGTGTGCCTCAGTTGATGGCATAGAAAAATAATCAGTAAAATACTCTGCTTGTATTCCTTGCTCCCTAAAGGGCTCCCAGTTTAAATGTAGTGCCAGCACAAGACTGAGCTGGTGCAAAAGCCCCTAAGAAGCAGGAGATGAGTTTGGAATCATCATTCCACAAAGAGCAGTTCCAAAGCCATGGCTGCCCTCATCCAGCACACAATTCAAGGAGTCTGAATTGTAGTGCCTTTGAATAAAGAGACAGAATCTGAGAAATGCCCTTTGCCCCTGGTCCAAGGCATTGATACAGCACCAGAGAGGAAAATCTGTGACTAAGATTTAATGAGCCCTCACTGCAGACCTGCAACCCTTATCACATTTATTTCATGTTTATGGAGATAAAAAAAACAGCAAAAAGGGATCTTGGATTAATATGACAGTGGTAGAGGAAAAAGACAGACACGGAAGAGGTTACTGTTAGAGGTCACCTTTTAGACAGTCCAATCTAGAAATGAATTTACATGAGAAGTAGCACACAGACATTCAGAAATTATACAGTAATTACTGCAACCTTGAGTAGAAACATCCAGTTCTACTCCTGACTCTCCAATAACAGTGGGCAATTCACTTCCCTTCTCTGCATCTCACTTCTGCAGCTGTAGTGTGAACACTGTAACCCTGATCCTTAAGTATTTTCCATTTTTTTCTGTAATACTGATCCTTAAGTATTTTGCATTTTTTTTTTAAATCTTGACTAGTCTAGAAATGGGAAATCAAGTCAAGACCATAGTGGAAAGTAATGGGGAAAACAAACCAACCTCTTCCTGATTAGTTCAGTGTAGGCAAGTAGTAAAAGAGATTAGAGGAAAGCATTTTAGAAACCATGATAGAAGCAAGAAGCCAAAATAAAGAACTTAAAAGAATTACAGACTGCACTGTACTGCCCAAGTACAACATCAATTAGAAGGTGAGGGGGAAGAAGACACCAGCAAGCAGAGGCATGAAGGGATCTGAGGGGAAGAATAAATCTACCAGTGAATGAGGCCAGAGCATAGGCAGGGATGCTGCAGGAGGAGAAACACAACAAGTGGAAAAATAAACTGGAGAGTGTGCCAGAAGTCCTGGGACATGAGTTGTAGCTTTGCATAAGAAACTTCCCCATGGGCAGTGGGACAAGTGAGGCAGCAGTGGGACAATGGAGGGAGCAGCTGAAGTGAGATAACAGAGAGATCAAAGGCTCATTAACTATGACACACTGAAATGACAGCGCTCAGTATCAGGAACAACTGCAGTGTGCCAAGGAGCTGGAAGTTAAAGGGACAGATAACCTGGTTAAGGAGGAGGGATGGATGCAGGGAGAGTTCCTCACAAGTTAAACAAGGCACATAACAATGGAGTTGCTTTATGTACATATTTATATTTTAAAAAAAGCATGAACTGTAATCTGGTAAAAGAGTTACAACTTGCAGGGCAGGGAAGTTTGCCAGTGGTTCAGTCACTCTCCTTGCACTCTGTGTTGCTGTGCTAACCCAGTGCAGCCCTGCTCTGTGCAGTGTCAGAACAGCCTGACGAGTGGCTGTGATAAATCCACATTCTGCAGCAGCACAGCACACACTGTTCTGTGCCTCTGTGTACTCTGAAGGGGTGGCAGGGCCACACAGGACATGCTCATCCCACTGCTCAGCTGCACCTCAAACTGGGGCCCTTGCAGGAAAATGGGCCTGAGTGAAGGCTGAGGCAGTTTCACAAGGTAAATTGCTGAATTTCAGCACTTAGAAGAAATTTAGAAAGTCCATCTCTTATTTGTGCCATACTTTTTTTTTGAGGTTGTTTTCCCTTTTATTATAAAGGAGCCTCTTACCAACTTATTTCCCACCTAAAAAAAGTCCTGTAGAAGAAAAAACTGTGAAATGAATCCACATACAAGAGAGTGCAAACCATTTACATTATGAAAGGTTTGATTATAAAATCTTACCTCATCACAATCTCCTTCAACCATAGCATAAATAGCTTTCTTAACCAAGTTTGTACCTGAAACACAGATTTCAGTAAGTGTCAGAGTTGCAGTGCAAAACAAAAATGCCAGTTTATATATGACTAATGTGTGCTACCTACATGACATGACACCTGGGGAAAGCAGGGAGGACAGAAAAACAAGGAGTTGCACTCAAGCTGCAGTCTCAAGTTTGAACACTAAAATAATCTGTGAAGTTATCCAGAGACTCAGCTCAAGTGCAAGATTCTTGTAACACAAGGATATTAGAAACTGGATGCTATGCTCAACAGGGTGTTATATATAGCCTTCCAAGATGTGATTCATTCCTTTTTTGTTGCATTTAAAGTCAAAATCTGCTGGCATGTACTTGAAGGACATTCATCTTTCATGGGAATTTCCTCTTACTAAAACAAATACTTGAAACCACTGTTCTTATGGCTCACTCCCATTTGGGTTTGCTAGTATCTAATAATATTCTTGAAGCTCATCCCTTCCCCTCAGTCAAGGATTAGTTTAATTTTTTAATAATTATTTTTCATTTATTTCACAACAGTTCTACAAACGTAATATCCCTACCTGTCTGTAGAATTGGGGTGAAAGTTGATTTCAAAGTTATTAGTGGAAAAAACTGCTGTTCAGTGAAATTGCATAAATCTCACTTCCATAAGAAAGCTATGGAAAAGGAAAAAAAACCCCAAGGAATCTACAGAATGTTTCAAAATATTCTCAAAACTTTAATCAATTAGGATTTTCATTGAATGTGATGATAAAACTGTTCTACATTTAAAGCAGGTCTTCAGATTAACAGCACACTTTGAGAAACAGCAAGGTGGCAAATGTAGGAAAAAAGTCAACATATATAATGCTAAAGTAAGCAAGGCTTTAAAGATAAATTCTATGTATGTAATTCTAATTTAACAAACTGACTAAAGTGAGAGAAAAGTCTTGCAATGATCTTCATAATAACAGCATTAGTTCTTATTTACTTCTGAATCCAAGCACCTGCAATTAAATTATGGCAGACTCCTTCATGACTCAGCTAAAAGGAAAGGAGAGACAGTGATTTCTCAGTATCCTCCTCCTCTGCTCCACTACAGAAACCAACAATGGCTTTTGAATTGCACTGGGGAAAGAAAAAGTCTGCACATGCTTGAACAGTCGTGGTAATGTGGGTTTTTTTGAGGTTTTTTTCTGGAAGAAAGCAAACACAATGATACATTCTGCAATGGATCACTGTATTTTTTGATTGCAAGTGATTTTCTGTCTTTAATCACAGAATCATGAGCTGTTCAGTGTGGATGAGTGGTGAAGCACAGTTCTAAGCTTTGGAGCTGACGTCTACATTTAGTTAAAAATACCTTACATAATGTGATTTCACAATAACCAGCATGAAAAAATTAAGTTCCATAAGAACAGATATTTAATTAAGCCAACTTGGCTAACTGGTGTTAGAATGAAAATCCCTTCACCAGGGCAAAACTGATTAATGAGGAAGGGCAAACTCCCTGCCAAGAGTGATTTCTTTACCACGTACCTTCCCAACAAAACACATCTCCATTTCAATCATTCAAGTAACAATACAC
The DNA here is from genome assembly GCA_013397155.1 of Irena cyanogastra. Taxonomy (NCBI): domain Eukaryota; kingdom Metazoa; phylum Chordata; class Aves; order Passeriformes; family Irenidae; genus Irena; species Irena cyanogastra. The sequence goes on from VWZV01001295.1 coordinate 26,377, forward strand.
AGCAATTTTTCTTCCCTGATTAATACAATAATGAGCTCCATACATTCTCCCTGATGGGTAACATATGCATAATTTATAGAGGGAAGTCAGGAAATAAGTTCACTGTAAAAAAGGAGCCTGAACACAACATGGAAATACAGTGATGAGGGCACACATAAAACCACAAAGCAGTTCCACTGTTATTTGGCAGTGGTAGAGGCAGAGGTAATGGGCTGCTGCCTGCCTTTCTTTTTAGGCTTATCAGATGCCAGGTGTGAACCTCACAGGGCATTTCAGGTTATTTTAACAAAATCAGAAACGCGACTGGGGAGCTCGTGTGGTTGAGTAAGGCGAGGATGACACACAAAGCGCCACATCCTGAAGTTCAGTTCAGCTTAAATCTTTATGACAGCTACAGTTATCCCAGCTAGAGGATTTAAGGAAGAAAGAACAAAAAAGGCTATTCTTACCAATTCCTTTTCTTCTGTATTTGGAATCCACTGCTAACATGGCTATATAACCTCTGCGGAACATCTTTTTGTGCATATCCAGCTTGCAGACGATGGCACCTACACACTCCTCACCTACCATGGCCTTAAAGACAAACATACACGGATGGAATTCTCAGTTTGGGATCCACAGTGCTACCAAAAGCAGTAAACCAGTTCACTTTTCAAGTGAAAGAGCCACACAAAATTTGTTTGTATAAAGCTATGAACAGGTAACAACGTAAATTTTAAAAGTGTCTCTAAAAGTGTTACTAAGATTAAAAGACTTATTTGCTTTATTACATTCCAATAAAGTTCCAGCACAATTAACAACCAATGAATTACTCCTGGAGAGAACCACATTATCATTTCACAAAGTCTACAGGCAGGAACATGTGTAATTAAAAAGGGAAAATAAATAAAATAAAAGACCAGGTTAAGGCATAAATTACCCTTTCATATGGGCTTCTGCAGAGGAAAAAAGTCCATTCCTGTTTCATAGTGATCTGAATTTTCCTGTACAAGGGCTGTGGTAGATAACATGCTTAATTTTTGTCTGGTTTTAATGTCAAGACCACAAAGGATCAGAGAAAAGTGTTGCTGCATTTAATCTTTAGACACTGTCGTTTTCAGTCATATGACACCCAGAGAACAAACAAAAAAGCACAATTAATTTCACACATGTTAACTATTGGGAGATTTCGTTTGTTAAGAGCTATGCACTGGCAGTTAATCCCAGTGGCATTGTCACAGTAACCGTGGTCAAGGAGACTAGGCATCTGAAATATTAACAAGAAAAAACCCAAAAAGGAAAGGACCCAACTCCTCCCCAAACACTCATCAAACCACTTGCACACCCAGTGTGTTCACCAAAATTTTACTGTGAGAGAAAGGAAAACTAAGTCATGTTAACTGAAGGATTAGGCAGCATAAGGGATTAATGACATTGTAACCTGCAGCAGTAGAACTGAGTAATGCTGCAGAGTGGGACAGCATCCAAGGGGAAAACAAATTCCTGTGCACTCAGGAAAGATGGGCAGAGATAAAAAGAAACTCATAATTTTACATACGGGCGTGTGAGTGGATCCACAGCCTTTGACAGACCTGCAGGGAGGACCAGCCTTGGGCTCAAGTGCAGCAGCTAAACCAGGACTACAGCACATGATTGGCACAAGCATGTGCTGGCACAAGAGCTGTGGATAATCCAAATTTACGACTCTAGGACATGTCAAATGAAAAGGACTTGCTAGAGCCAGCACTGCCAGGCCTCAGAGCAGCCACCTGTGAAGCCAGAGCTCACTGCTCCAAAGTCTGTGGTATAAACTCAACCACCTGAACCTTCGTGCACAGCTAAAGCCCCATGGACAGAAGATTCCTTCCTGCAGGTCATACTGCAGTCACAGTCTCTTCACCCCAAAAAGAATCAAGTCTTTGAGCATCTCCACCTGGACGGTGGGTTATTAACCAAGTCAGCTGTCAAGCAGGAGCTGCAGAAAAGGTGAAATGAAGCAGCCAAAAAAGTACAAGCTGCAGTTCCAAAGCCCTATGATACAGCATGATTATAACTCCATTTCCAACGTAGCTGAAGCAAATATAACTATTGCTAAGTTTTTATTTGGCAGGAAAACACATTTCAGCAGTATCCAAGAACAACCCTGAACAATCTAACAAGTGGATTTTAAAATAACAAACAAAAACTGTAGCATGATCTAACTGGACTGAAACACAGAGCCTCTAAGCAGTCTTTCATTTGGTCCAAAACACAGGTTATTCCACAGAAAAAGAGGAGCTGTGCCCATACTCAAACAATGTATGCAAAGTTTCAGCTCAAGGGAAGTTCTGTATCTCGTCTCAGACCTGATAAAAGCAGGGAGTTAAATAAAGAGTATCATCAGACAAACTGCTCAGAACATTGCTATAATTATGCAGAGTACCTAGATGTAATCTTATACCTCACTAAAAAAAAAAAAAAAAAAAAGGCACACCCCAAACTAGCACGTTAGAGTTGTGCTTTGCCCTGGAGTGAACACGTGCAAACTGTTGATCCTAACAGTTATGTGGAGAATTTTAAAGTATATTTAGATATTTTTTTACACGCTTCAGGAGTAGTGACAATCTAGACGCTTCATATCTGAGCTCTTTATTGTCCAGGGCACTTTTCAGAAAAGTTATACTCATGAATCATATATTTAAAATGCTAAATGAACAGCAAAGAATTTTGTTTCAGTGATCAAAGAAGCAAATACCCACTGGTTTTACCACTGCTGCCAGAGAGCTGAATAAAGAATTAGAAGACTCTGTTACCAGTTCTCCAAACACTTAAATCTATTTCTGTGTCTTAAGGCAGGTAAGTCTGGCAGTTAATCTACAGCTGTTCCACTCACAAAGGGAGTGCTGCATTTCCACCTCATTTAGAAGGTTTTTGCTGCCTTTCCTCTCCTTTCTCCTTCTTTCCAACCTTATCTAAAGCTGGAAATGAACCTAAACCATGATGAGAAACTTTGCGATTTAATTTCCTGGAGAAAGTTAAACTGTGTGAATAAAAAAAAACCAGACTGAAATAGGGAGAGTCGTGAGGAGGGAGGAAAAGTAGCTCCCACACAACATCATTTAGAAAAAGATAATCATGGGCCAAATTTTCTTTTCAGGTATATGACAGTACTTCTAAACATGCAATTTTCTACAAACAGAATTCAGCCTAAGTCACTATTATAAACTCCACAGAGTACTATAAGATTTACTCCAATACTAGGTTATTAGTAGCAGGATTAACATACATGAATCCAAATCCAATATTTGCATCCTCTTTGTTCCTATGAATAAGTTTAAATGCTTAAAACAAACCAGATTTTAATATACTGGAAGAGCTAGTAGAGAAATGTCCGTAAATCAGCAAGAACATTACTTTCCACAGAATTAATCAATTTGTATTAATTTCATTATCAAAGATGGCATTATGTCTGTCAGCAACAGTCTGAGTATGCATTTAATATCCAGATCCTGTGAATTTTGTTTAAAGGAGATTAAAACAGCCAACTAGCCCCAAAAGGGAAATATTTTGCAATTCAAACACAGCAGAACCTGCACTGCTGCACTGCATTTTCCTTTCACACCTGCACCAAAGGCCATCCCAAAGTATCCCAGGCACAGCTGGGTAGGAAGGGGCTCACATTCAGGGATCTGTTACCCAATGCCATGAGAGGATACATTCAGGGTAATGGCTTTAACCTCACTCTGGCACTGCAGCCACAGCTCTTCCCCGTAACCTGGCAAATCACCACCTCCCTCTGCTTCCACTCCATGAACCTGGACACCAGCAATTCCCTCCTTGTGAGGAACACCCTGTGGAATAACTGCCCTGGCTGCTGTCACCTGCTCAGGTGCTGCAGGGACTTCAGTTTTCACAGAGCCACCAACAGTGAGAGACTGTCTGAAAGTGTGATCGCTCCTAAAAACAAACTGGAATACATAGTTTGCAAATTCTCCTACAAAACAACTTCTTCCTACATCTGCCATGAGGCCAGGAAGACGTCTCAGACAACCTCCTAACTGTTCTGGTTCTTCCTTTTCAGCCCCAGGTTTTCCACAACTGAAGAACAGGGACGATGTCTTACAAGTCTTAATTTCAACACACTAAGACTCTTGGATCAAGTCCAATTAAGAAAAAATGCAAAGCATTAGTATAAAACAAGACTTAACTGCAGTCATTTAGGATTTACAACACATTTAAAACCACTTACATGGAATTAATAGGTTATTTTTAAAATTGTGAAAGTTTAAATTATAAATGCTGCTATAGCTGGTGCCAAAGTTAAGAACCCAATAAAAGCATAGATTTTCTAGATTTTTCTTAAAAGGCTGCTGAGTGGTACAGTGAATTACATGAGAGGTTACAACACTCAGCCTTTTATTACGTTCTGTCTTACCCAAACTCTGGCACAGAGCAAGGTTTCCTAAGCTCACCTCTCCCACGCTAAAGGATTTTGAAAACAATTTTCTGAAATATTTAATTCATCAGTCTGAAATGCAAGCTTCAGAACTTTAGCACTGCTAAGACTAGAAGGTACAAAACCACTTTAAAAGAAAGCCACAATGTCAAAAATGCATTTACAATCCATCTGGGGACAAAGATGTAACATTGCTTAAAAATACTTCACAGGAAACACAAGATGCCCCTTGCCCCTGTCATTTTTTGACAGAGGAGTGGGTATCATCTGAGGAGAAACTGGGCTGACACAGCTTCTGAGAATAAGTAAAGAACAGGCATTTACTGGGCACCCACACCTAACACACAGTGCAAACCTGCTCTTCTGGAAGACAGGCAAAACATGAGTTTAACCAGACAGTTGGGAGTTTTACAGAATCCCAGAATGGTTTGGGTTGGAAAAGACCTTAAATATCATCTAGTTCCAACTCCCTGCCATGGGCAGAGATACCTTCCACTGGAAGTTTATGGAAGAAAATGTTATTACCTTGCCACAGTCCAGATACTGCTGCAATGTGACACTCAGCACTGAGCAGTATTCCCCAGCTGCTACCTCTGAAGTCAGGATAACATTTATGTGGATAAATTAGATGTTGAATTTAGCAGGGTTTTAAGACTTCCAGTATCTCCAGGTCCTTTTAAAGCTGGATATTAACTTCTCCTTTGAGTGTACAGTTAGGAAGTGGTCTGAGCCTGAAAAGCTCTGGTCACTACTGACCAGTCAGGGCTGGCCCTCTGCCTTCCCTCCAGCTGTGCACTCCCACTCTTCTCTTGCACAGGTGCCTGGGACATCCCACAGGAATATATCTGGAGCTCTAAACCAACAGAGCATCACCCCAAAACAGCTAAATACACACACATTTACAAGTATATGCTGGTCAGAGGGGTATCTTGGCTCCCAAAATCACAGGAACAGAGGGGCTGGCACAAGGCAGGAAGAGAGAGTTGAAGAGAAACAAAAAACAAGTGGCAGCTTGGGCTGCACCAGCCCTTAGAACAACTGGGCAACTTGGGAAGGCCAAACCAAAATTCAGCAAGTTTCAAACTCATGCAATAAAGTTAATAATGTCCCCAGAAATTGGCTTTGCATTGTCAGAATAGAGAAACTATGTTTTAGATGGTTCACTGAAAAAAACATCAGAAAGAGGCAAGGGCTGATTATCTAGGGAAAATTCACATCCCATCTTAAGTTTCAGTGGTGTCAGTCGTTGCCCCTCACAAGGAGGGAAAAGGAAAGGTGCCATGAAAGCACAGAGAAGACAGGTGAGTTTGCTCTGGAAGAGTTTTCAATTGGTGACGGTGAAATTGAGTAAGGGAATTGACTGAACCTTTACAGATCTTTTTCTAAATACAATCAAATCACAGGCTAACCCCTCTTCCCAAAACACTCAAAACCCAGCCAAAACCTGAAACCAGAAGGGTGTGGGGCCACAATGCATTAAATCAAATGATTCTGTGAGATCAGGCACTAAGCTTCATGTCCACCATCCTGACACTTCTTGCTAATTGAAATATGCACTCCCTGACTGAAGATAAATATTTTAAAGCAATTTATTGGCGAGAAGTAGTTCAGGAATCCATTAACTGCAGGAACAAATTATATTTTATAGAACAGAACGTTTTCAAGACAACCTCTAAAAAACAAACCTCAAAAATATTAAAACCAGTCACAAAAAACCCCAACCTCCTCCACATGAATTTGACTCAGCATGCTGCAAGACCTTCACATTATTAAGCAGACAACAATTTGCTGCCTTTAGACATTCACAGCCATATATTATTCCCTACACTTTTATATACTTTACATTGTTTCACCTTCCCAAAAAAAATGGCAAATACATTGAGTTCAAGAAAAGTTTTGTTGATTCTTCGGGGCTATCAAAAAATGAAGCTGTCACTACAAAATAAGCTTTCTCTTCCTTGAGTGATATCTTACTCTTTAAATGCACTTATTAGAAATCATCTGTTTTAGTTCTCTGTCAAACAACTTGTCACTGCTCTTCTCACAACAAAATTCTCCAGTTATTCCCTGACAAAAAAAAAAACCCATAATGACTGAAAGTCTAAACAAATGCATTGTGATCTAAGAGTATCCAACACTGCCTTGGCATCACCAGGGGTACACCTGATGCTCAAAGGATGGACTTTTGTAGTTCCTGGGCATTTTACCCTCAGTATGAGGTAAATCAGTCACAGGCAGAGCTCAGTGTTTGAAGAACATCACTGTGCTCTGATCAACATCCCTGTAATGGCAAACGTGACTCTGCATCCAACAATGCTCTCCAATATTTTCATATTCTGCTTTGTTCCAGAAGGTCAACACTTTGCTTTGCTCAACCTCCTGTAATCCTACTGTATTCCCTCTGCAGGGTTTTAAGAAGCACAGGTCTGAAAATCCTCCCATAAACCATATCAATCCTGCTATAAATTGTAACAGATCCTAAACCAGGAACATTCAGGAAGTTTAAGGTCAGATGGACTCCATTAGCCTTACCTCCTGTACTCCTATTCTATCAAAATTTCAGAGATACCCCTGAACTGAAGGGTGTCTTGGCTCTGGCTAAATCAAACCCTTCAGAGGGGTGTCCAGCCTTAATTAAAACATCAAGAGAGACAAATTCATCATTTTCTAGAGCAAGGAAGTGCCACAAGCTCCCCTAAACGTTCTGTTTTGCAGCTGTAAGTGTTCCTATGAGTAAATCAAGCACAGCTAAGCTCTTGCTATGCACATACACTCCTCAGGCCAGCTTTACTCAGTTTCATTTACCTGTGGATTCATTGTCATCCTAAAAGCGTGCAACTGAGACACAAAAAGTGCTAAACATTTAGGAAGGCAGGGGGGCAGCTAAACCAGCCTTTCAATAGTGCTTTAGGAAGAATACAACACTAAATATGTTGTTAGTGCAGGGAGCCAACCTGAAAATTCCTGCATGCTGGGAGCACTCTCACACCTGTAAAAGCAACACAGTCGGACTTGTCTTTGTCAAAGTAAGCCCACAGATCAAAAAGTATACTAAACCTTTCACAGTGCCTCTCCATCTATCACTTAACATTTATGTGCCAGCCTTGCTTTAGACACAAGAATTACCAAGCAGTTACAAGGCATTAGTGGACTAAGTACTTTCTTTTTTAAATCCAAGCCCAGGAACTGAGGCAGAATCATAAAATGAGCTACCAAAGGTCACAAAAGTCAATGTCAAAACCAAGATTAGAAGGCCTGAATTCCTGGATCCTAGCCCTGTGTTCAAACCCTTTCCTCACCACTTAAAACATGTGTTAACAAATGTGGAACTTCGGGCACGTGCTTTACTTGTACGTGCACAGGTCACAAGGAGACAGGTATTTCCAAAAAAGCTTGGCCTTACCCACAAAAAGATGATTAAAAGTATTTCCACAAACGCCAGCCCTTCCATCCTCTCCTCCCCAGCCCCAAGCCACTCCCAGCTCCTGCCCTCCCTGCTCCCTCCGGCACTTACCAAAAAGCAAAGTTGTGGCCAGTTGTGGATAAAATACCTATATGTGTAAATGGAGTACGGTTCAGACAGATCTTTGGTGATCAGTCTCATGATATCGGGCATCTGCAGCTCTGACTCATACTGGACGTATCGTATCGTTAGGTCCTCCTCGGGCTGACAGTCCGTTCCCGAGCCTTTCAAACTGCAGGCTGCAGCTAAGGACCCGGAGAGTAGCTGCAGGGACTCCTCCTCCTCCTCCCCTCCTTCATCCCCCTCCTCCTGCTCTTCCTCCTCCAAGCCAGTCTCTCCTGCCAGCCCATTGCGGGCTGCAGTCTTAGCAGCAGCAGTCGTGGTTGTGGCAGCAGGCTGGCTCCTGTCCCCTTTAGCCGGGGGAGAAGGAGGAGGAGAGGGTGCAGTCCTTCCCTGGGGAGGGAGGTGGTTGGCGTGGGGGGACGAGCAGGGCGCTGCGGTGGGGGGCGACGACTGCTGCTGTCCGGAGCCCATTGTTTTGCTGGCTCGCTTGTTCTCCAGCCCCTCGGGGGCCGCCCCTGCCTCCGAGCCCAGGATCTTGCCCTTGAGGGAGGCCCGCAGGTGCCGCAGCTCGGGGCTGATGAGGCCGTTGAGCTGGTGGTTGTGGTGCGGAGGGTGGTGGTGGTGGCGGTGGTGGTGGCGGTGCTGCGGGCCCCCCTTGCCGCCGTCGCTGCCTCCTCCTCCTCCTCCTCGCTGCTGCTCCCGTCCGCCCGCGGGTCCCTCCTCTTCCTC
>VWZV01001295.1:36616-53662 GCA_013397155.1 Irena cyanogastra
GGGGAAGGGGGAGAGCGTGTCCCCCTGCGGGGACAGGACGCTGCTAGGCCCCGGCGGTACCTCAGCCATGTCCTACGGGAGAGACCGACACAAACTCACCGGGGAGGAGGAGGAGGGCGCCAAACCCAACGGGGGCGACGGGAAGGTGGGAGGGAGGCGCGGCGGCCTCACGGGCCGCGCTCGGCGGGGAGCGGGGGGNTACCTTTCCTGATATCCAACCCAGACCTCTCGTGCCTCAGCTTCCTGCTGTTCCTCGGCTCCTGTCACCGAGAGTGACCAGATCAGACCCTGCCCCTGCCCCGCTGTCCTGAGGAAGCTCTGGCTGCTCTGAGGCTGTGCTCCGGGCTGGGCAGACCAAGTGTCCTCAGCTGCTCCTCATGAGGCCCCTCCAGACCCTTCCCCATCCCTGGGGCCTCCTCTGGATCCTCAGGAATAGCTTTGTGTCTTTTTCTGTCAGCACCTCCAGGGATGGTGACTCCACCACCCCTCTGGGCAGTCCATTCCAATGTCTAATCATCCTTCCAGCGAAGAAATTCTTCCTAACGTCCAACCTGACTGTCCCCTGGCATAGCTTAGGAGTATGTCCTCCTGTCCTGTCCCTGTTCCCTTGGAGCACAGCCTGATCTCCCGGCTGTCCCCTCCAGTTAGGAGTTGTGCAGAGCCACAAGGTCCCCCCGAGCCTCCTTTTCTCCAGGCTGAGCCCCCTCAGCTGCTCCTCATCAAACTTGTGCTCCAGACCCTTCCCCAGCTCCATTCCCTTCCCTTCCAGTCCCTAAATGTCCTTCCTGAATTGAGGGACCCAGGGCTGGAGCCAGGGCTGGCAGTGTGGCCTCAGCAGTGCCCAGCACAAGGGACAGTCGCCGTCTGCTCTGGGTTTTGTTTGATCAGCCCGAGCCTGAGCAGCACAGGCACTGCCCAGAAGGACTTTCCCAGCTGTGTTTAGGCTGGGGACAGACGCCAGAGGTGTTTTGGTGACACTCTGTCACAGATCAGAACGCAGGAGTTGTTGCTTTTCCTTCCAAAAGCTGCGCTGGGACGTCATTCCTGCCCGGATAAGCCTCAGGCTGCGTTGTGTGACTGGTAACAGTGGAAATTCAGCAAGGCTGAAAGACTCTCAAGCCATCTCTGCTGCTCTTCTCCCTCAAATAACTTCTTTTAAGAGTGCTACTGGATACCACAGCAACAAACAAGTCCTTTAGATGTCAATATTATATTAATGTGCACACAAGGCCCCTCAAAAGGCAGAGGAATAGTGGGGTTTTCTTTCCTTTTCTCACGTGAAGCTTTACAGAGCCCTTGTAAGACTTGCTCGTTTTCGTTTGCTACAGTTATTTTTCAAGGAGGTGACAGGTCTGGGCTTAAAAGTAAAATCCAGGAATTGCTCTACATGTCCTAACAGGATTCTTTAATAAGGAAGAATAAATAGTGTGGGGTTACAGCCTCCTGTTTACTAAAGGCTTAATGCTGAAATGAAGTGGGAAAAGAGTAGAAGACCTGTTGGAAATTGAGAGAATTAAAGGCCTTTATTAAAAGTAATTACTTATGGAAATACTGAAATTTGGAGAAAGAAATGGGTATCTGAATCCTTTTACATTTATTTATTATTTTCCAAGTCTCCTTTGCCTCATCCCTGGAAGTGTCCAAGGCCAGGTTGGATGGGGTTTGGAGCAACCTGGGATGGTGGAAAATGTCTCTGTCAATGGCAGGGGGTTGGGACAAAATGATTTTTACAGTCTCTTCCAACCCAAACCATTCAGTGATTATTCTATGATTCAGAAAGGTTAATTCATATTATCTCTATCTATGCTGGCTTTGTGCTCTGTAGGTCTGTTTTTAAACACTTCTCTCTGCTCCACAGAGGTGTTCACATACAAAACTGTGTTCAAAGGTTTCATTTTTATTTTTGTGTGTGTGTTATCAGGCACCAAAGGACCCTTGTGGGCCCGATGGAATTGCTTTGGCACAAGTTCACTGGCCTGGGGTAGTTTAAACAGAAAGGGCAAACAAATATCAGTGTAGGACTGGCCCAGATTCTGCTCTCCCTTTCCATGTTGCTGCTATGGGATTGGGAGAGTCAGAGCCACCTGTTAGAGTGGTGTCTGTGTGAAGGAGACAATCCAGGCCAGGAAACATTGTTAGAGAGGGTGAAGATGATCTAAATAGTCATGAAAGCCTGGTCTAGTGGAAGGTGTTCCTGTCCGTGGCAGGGGGTTGGAATGAGAAGCTCTTTAGCGCCCCTTCCAACCCAAACTGTTCCACAGTTCTTCGATTCTGTGGCTACTGATGACATGCTCAGTCTAAGTTCTTGCTATGCTTAAGGTTGTCTTAATTCTCCTCTCTGCAAAAACAACTGCTTTGAAAATGCATGTTCTCAACCAGAAGCCACACCTTTTTATTTCTCTCCCTAATTCTAGGGACATTTTGCTCCTTAGTTTTCCTCTCACTGCTTCTTGAACATCCCTCAGCCCTGAGCACACTCATGCCCATCACAAACCACATGTTCTGAGGCAGGCATGGGCTCAGACACTAGCCTTATTGTTTGTCATTCTTTGTTCAGTAACTCTGTGACCTTGGAGGTATCCTTGGTTAATTTGTTAAGAAAACAGCAACTTAGCAAAATTTGGAAACTTAGTTCCAGTATCTGTGAAAAGAAAGGGAGCTGCTGGTGGCCTTCCTCTTCTCTTCTGTGTTTAAGGCGAGTACCTACACTTTGATTTAGTTTCACAGTTGCTGTCAAGGTATTATAGTAGAAAATGGACATCTAAACTTGCCTTTGTTCCCTGTGGTAACAAAGTGACATCCCAGCTGCACCAGAAATAAGGATGCTGGGGACAAAATATTGAGCTGTGCTTAATCTGGGCAATAAAATATAGGAGCAGGTCAGTGCTTAGTAAAGAAGTTGTTGGGTTTTTTCCTCAAATAAGTGGAAGTAGTTTGACATGAGTGTGTGACACAGAAGTAGAACTGGAAAGTTCTCTGCTGTTCTTCATTTATTAACAAAAATTCTTTTTAAAAGTTACTCCTAGTGGTGACTGCATTACTTGAGCTCTGAGCACACCAGCAAAGCAGTAATTAAGTCTATTTTTCCTTCCCACCTGTCCGAATCGAAAAGAGATTATATATTTTGGAATCTGCTTTTTCACGTGGGCAAGTAAAAGTTTTTTGTGGGACTTGTCAGTGCTATGACCCTGAGGGTGTCCCCTTTCCTGGGGTTTACCCGTTTGGGGTCAAGGTCAGCTTCGAGTTTGATGCCTTGTGAATGCTGACCTAGAACAGAGACTGGACAGAGCTAAAGAATAAAGTAGGGATTTATTAAAAGGCCTCAATGGATCCACCTTGGGCAGCACAAGAGCCCAGCCAGGGCTGCACCCAAGATGAACCAAAATGGGCACAAAATGCACGCCCGGGCATGGGGTCTGTCACTATGATCAGTTCTGCTCCATTTGCATATTGGAGTTAATTGTCTAATTACAGCTTTAGCTCATGAAGTCCCATCCTGCTTGTTTTTCTCTCTTCAGTCCACGTTATTTGTGCTCTTGGGCTGAGATTTGGATCATTTGTCCTTGGTCCCCAGCTGGAGCAGGAATTGCTTTGTCTCCCTACTCTGGGAAGAGAGCTCACCATCCTCTAATATGAAGCCCAGACCCACACACTAAAGCAGCACAGAATCTGAAAAATATAAAAGCTAAACCCTGAGGAATCAAGATAGGTCCAGCATGACCATTCCTGCTTCACCCTGCGCATCGCCATGGACTTGTTGGGCCATCTGGGCTCTCAGCTGAGCCTGGTCACTGTCACCAATGTGCTCTGCTTGCTTTACTCAGCTGTGTTGGGCTGTGCCTGTGACAGCCAGGCCACCCTGGTGTCCTCACCTCTTCCACCCCTCCCCAGCTTCCCTTCCCTTCTGGAGCAGTGTCCAGCTCTGCCATTTCCTGAGAGCAAGGCCACACTTCGCCATGGGAAGCAGGAATCCTGCACTGATTCCCCCTTTTTTTTTTTTTTTTTTTTTTTTTTTTTTTTGTGATGCTTTCAAAATGTAGAGACAGGCACTGCGTGGGCAAAGATGCTGTCATTCCACTGAAGCAGCCTGGCTCTGGTCCTCTGCAGCTCCAATGAATACAAGAGAATAGCAAAGCTGTACCTGCAGGTCTGCAATTTCTGCACTGAACTCTGCATGTAGAGAGGAAATGCAACATGTGCTGGCAGAGGTGGGAATACCAATTCAACTTCCTGAAGCAGCAAATAGAGAATCATATAAAAAAACCCACAGGGTTACAGGCACAGAGAAGAAGGAAATCAGGAAAAGCAAAATGTGTGTGTGTGCTCCGAATAGCGTTGTTCAGTTCCCACTGAGGAAAGTGGCTGTTGAAGGGCAGGGCTCGTGCTCAGGGAGGGAATCTGCCTTGTAAAAGAGGTTAATGGGGAAAGGCTGCGGTTTGGGAAGTGTTGTAACGAGAGAAATCACAAGAGGGGAGTGTTGTACAGCTCTCCGGCATCTGCAATTCCCACAGCACTGACCCCGTGCCATAATCCAAGTTTATTTTACCAGAGGAAGATACAAAAGTCACTGCCTGCATCTCTTTTGACAGCAGTAACATTTTTCTCCGTGTGAGACAAGGATTTGTCATGTCAAGATCAATAAGCAGGAGAATTGCCATCTCCACCTCTGTAGCTGTGTTGAAACCGAGTGTGAAACGACAGTGAGAGAGGTTTGACAGGTTAAAAAAAAGGATACAAACCAGAGATGTGTGAAGGATGAGTCAATCATGACAATATTTATTTCATTTCTTGGCCTTACCTCTTTTTTCATCCTATAAGTGAAATCATGAGAGGCTTTGATCACTGACTGGGAGCTGGCTGCTTTTTCTCTGTCTACTGTCGTTGGCAGGAAGAAACCATGACTCAGCAGGCAGAAAAGGTGTGTCCATAACCTCATTCTCCTTCTGATAAGGTGCTCTTAAGCTTTTCAGGAAGAGTTTCCTACTGTCTGCTACCCTGCCAAGACACCTTTTACTTCTCCCTGTCTCCTGACAACACAGTGCCTTCAGTAGTATTGGAAAAAACAACGCAAAGAGCAGAGAAAATCTCTTTTTGTCGACCTTGGGTTTGATGTGTTCCTAGAAACTCAGCGAAAATGCACTTAAGAGCAGAGATGCTGCTTCAGAGATGATTTCATGGAAGAGGATAGACTCCGCTGTGCCTGGCATCTGGCCTGGGAAGCTGATGGGGAAGGATTAATTTCAGATGATGCACTGCACTGTGGATAGCTGTAGACAGCTCTCCTCTTCCCAAACCTTTACTGAGAAGGGGACAGGAGGAGTTTGGGCGAAAGTGCAAGTGTGACTTCCAGGAAAGCTCAGTGTATGGCTGCAAAGCTGATCTCAGCTGGACCCAGCTGCACTGGGAGCAGCCCTGGCACAGCAGGGAGGGTGCTGTGAGAATTTGGCATGTCTGGCTTTCTCATCCATCACTGTTCCCTGCTCCCAGCCTTGCACAAGGAGGGATTTGCACTTGGGCAAGTCCATATGTTGATCTCCTTGCATGAACTGCTCACCCACACGCTCTGACCCATCCCACTTCACTGTGTGAAAGGAGCACAGTGGCAGGAAATTCAGGCCTTCTTTCTTGTAGCAACAGCCATCAACAGTGTCTGGCTCAGTCTGACCACTTTGGCTGGGTTTGGTTTATAGCTGGCAAGGAGAACAATTACAGCGTATTAAAAAATCATGTGATGCTATAAGCGAGCTTGCTGAAAGCTGTACAATAGAGACAGACCAAAACTGTAGTGTTTTGAAAAAAATGCAAACCAAATCCAAAACCCCATAATAATCTGCCTAAAACTGATTAAAATACCATGTAGTAATTTAGATCATTAAACTATGATCTTTTTATAATGTCCTCTGCTAGTTCCTGATTTGCTGATAGATTCTCTAAGGTATGAAATATTTGATCTGTAAGTACCTTAAAAACTGAAGGTGAGGATGGAAATTTAGTAAAAAAGGGGAGGGTTGAAAGGAGTTAGGGAATTATGGACACATCAGTTTACCTTCAATTCCTGAGAAATCCTGGAACAAATAATCAAGCAATTTGTAAGCATGTAAGAGAAGACAAGGAGATTAGAGACAGTCAACATGGATTTGTCAAGAACAAATCATGTCAAATCAACCTCATTTCCTTCCGTGGCAGAGTAACAGGTTTTGGGACAGAAGGGAGAACATTCAAGTTGTGAGTCTTGATATTAGTTAGGCTTCTGTTGGGAAAGACATAAACAAGACAAGGAAATATTGTAAATACGGAGTTATAAAGAGCTGAGTGCAAAGTGTGTCAGAGATTCACCAGGAAGCTGTAAGAGATGTGTACTGACCAGGACAATTCTGAAAAATGTGATCTGTGTGAACAGTGCAGTCCCATAATAAACTCCTAGAGAGGGTTATCATGGAAAGCTCTCAAGAACAAAAATCACTCAGCTGGTTCTGCCCTGTCACACAGGAACAGAGTAGAGAAGGTTCTTGAGGTCTTTTTGTACCCTACTTCTATTAAAACTCCAGCCATATAATAATCTTTGATTGTCTGAAGTGGATTTTGCACCACAGAATCACGTGTGCAACAGGGAGCTCAGGCCATATCACTCACATTAATGTCACTGGCAGAGCACTGAGAACTGAATTAGCAAAGCATTTTGTGACTGCCAATCTAATTTAGTAGAAGTTACGTTACCTGAGGATTAATCAGTGTTCCAGTGTAAACTGGTGTATGAAACTGCTGCTTTCTTCTCTTATATGACAAATTCCCTTTTCAACAGGATTCCCTCAGGGAGCAGAGGGAAAATAGCTGCCCTGGGAAGTGGAACTCCTGTTTGCTCCACACCACACTGCACCAGTGCTGGGCCTGTCACTCTCCCTTCACCGTGGCATAGATATTTGAGATAACTAGAAACAGAAACTCCAAAGTGCTGCAGGGAATTGGGCAACTTAAACCACCATCCTTGCTAAAATTTATTACTGTGCATGCATAAACCCATTTTTACGCACTTAAGGCCGGTACATCCAGTCCTGGTATTTTACTTGGGACTGTTCATGGCCTTAAGCTTAGATGTGGGTTTAAGTGTATTGCTGGCTGGGATCTCATCGTTTTGCTGGATTTTTTGTTCTCCCATTCACACTGAATCAATTCCTGATGCCACTGAACAATAACTCAGCTCTGGTTTCCCCAGGGGAGGAATTCAGCTCGTAGTGCCTGTTCTACACTGAGGCTCAGTTGGCTCCTGCAGGTCCAGGGATAGGCAGAGGTATTTTGCTTTTGGGGAGGAAACCCAAGTTTCCACACTCCCTTCTGAGGAAGAAAAGAGCTGCCTGCAGTGCTCAGAATAGTTCAAGTGAATTTTTTTAATGCTTTCAAGAATATCCTCCAAGTGAGCCTTGGCAGTGTCTTCTGCACCACCTGCTACTGATACTCTGGAAATCAGGAGTGGCTGAAGGAGGATGGTTGGAATTAAAGTTCCTCAGGAATGTCACCTTTGCACTTGTTTTGATGCTCAGCAAAGCCAAAGAAAAATACCAAAGCTCTTTTTGCTCTGCATGCTTTTACTCTGTTCTTTCTTTCTAAAGTCTGACTGGGGAGGTTTTAACCACAAGGCTTCAGGACAGAGGATGTTTTGTTGATCCTTGGTTC
The DNA here is from genome assembly GCA_013397155.1 of Irena cyanogastra. Classification (NCBI taxonomy): domain Eukaryota; kingdom Metazoa; phylum Chordata; class Aves; order Passeriformes; family Irenidae; genus Irena; species Irena cyanogastra. Next base: position 44,288 of record VWZV01001295.1, read on the forward strand.
CTGGATGATCTCTGGATGTTGGTTTTGCTCTGTGCATGCACAGAATGACCATCTAGTACAGGCAGTGCAATGCTTCTGCCCAAAGCATCAGAGGTCTGGAACACAAGCCTGGTGAGGACAAAGGGCAGCTGGGAAGTTGGGAAGCTGAACTTTGTGTGTTTTGTTGGCTCAGAGGGCAGGAGGTGGAGCTGAGGGCATGCTTGGATGGACAGCAGCTGTTGGATATTGGTCACACTGGGCACAAGTTTGTCAGCTCCTTCATCAAGAACAAGGTTTCCAGATATCCCATGCAGACCTCAAAATCCAAAGGAGTAGTGAGTGTGCGTGGAAAAGAAGAAATGGTCAGAAGCCAGCCTAATTCAGGATGTAAAGAACTCAAACCACAATTACAAGTGGGAGTACAGGTTTGGATCCAATTCTATCTGTGCATAATTTCCACACTTTCAGGTAGTGGTTCCCAGTGTAAGTACTGACAATCAGGGATGTGAACCATGGAGTGGCCTGGGTTGGAAGGGACCTTAAAGCCCATCCAGTTCCAATCCCCTGCCATGGACAGGGACACCTTCCACTAGGCCAGGTTGCTCCAAGCCCTGTCCAGCCTGGCCTGGAACACTGCCAGGGCTGGGGTATCCACAGCTTCTCTGGGCAACCTGTGAGGGCCTCACCACCCTCACAGCCAAGAATTTTTTCCTAATATCCAATCTACTTTCCTAATATCCAATCTACTCTCTGCCAGCCTGAGCCCTGCTTACACTACATGAGAGCAGTCAGTCTGGCTCAGGCCATGGCTTGACCATTATTTGGCCCAGAGACATGTGATTTTGCAGTGAGATCAGGAATTGCAATTTCGTGGTGCATGAGGGGAGTCCAGGTGTCTGCATCGAGACTGGCTGGGCACTTTAGCACTATGGATGAGTGTTGGATGCTGCAGACACTGGCCCCAGCCACACAGAACTCCCAAATCCTGTGTCTGCAGGCTCACAGCCCAGCTGAGCTCACTCCAGCCCCTGCATTGAAGGATCCTCGATTATTGCCTAATTTGAGCCTGGGGACTCAGCCATAACGAGTGGGTGATTGAATGAATCATGCCTCACTTTCTCTTCCCCAACACAGCAATTCACCCACATTTGTTCATTACTCAGACTTGTTTGCCAAATAATTTATGCACATAATTTCGGGGTCGGTAATTCATTCACATGCAGCCTGGGCGAGTGTTTAGCAATGGAAATGAGAAAGTCAAGATGTTTTGTTTGGGCTCACAAGTTTTTGTTTCTTGATTAAACTCTCAAAACTGTGTTGTAGGGGTGACTGCTCGTGTCAGTGAATTCAGAACGTAATTTCTGCATTTACCCTCTAATACACACATACATTCATGATGTCTTCACTCGCTGGTAAACACGTTGACTGCAAAGTCTGTGAAAGGAGAACACCAAAGGAGCCTAAATTAAGCTAATAATTTAAAACAATGAAACATATGGAAAACTAACCTGTTGTGTGATCTTTTATTTCTGTGCAAAAGAAAAAAGGCTACACTGAAATCTGGCCAAAAAGTAAAGTGATAAAATGAGTACTGGATGCTTTCCAGCATCCTCTGAAATGTTCAGGGTAGAAAATGTCAAACTGCTTGAATTTGAATCTTGTAAAGAGAAAAAAAAAGCGTCAGAAGTGTAACCAAGAAATCTCCTGGATGTGGTGATACTTAGCAGAGGAATGCAAAGTGGTAAATATGGCAGCAGATTTTAACACTGTTGTGTCATGATGGAAATCCATAACTCATAAATCCTTCTTGGGTACCCCAGTTCTGGTTCCTTTATGGATGTGGAGGGGCTATATGTACATATATACATACAGGAGGGTGTAAAAGGTTGCAGAGAAGGTGGAATTGGGAATGACAACACTTTATGTGTGTTCAAGAGAACCAGAGGGAAGCAGAAACTGAGGGTTTCCAACTATCTGCAAATATTTGGCTCAGGGAGTTCCCAAGAGGAAAATTATTGGAGTCGGAGAGAGTATCAGAGGAAACATCACTTTATGCTCATCCTGTACTTTTCCTAGATGTTCACTTTGGCCAGTGCTGGAGACAAGACAAAAGGGAGCGTGGGCTGGATGAGTCTGGATCAGTGTGGTTGCGGAGCTGGGAGAGGCAGGAGGTGCCCTGGAAACCACAGCCTGGCAGCTCTTCTTTCTGTAGCAGGCAAACTGGCAGGGATCACCAGGGTTACTTGGATATACTGGAGACTCTGGAAGATCAGTCACTACAGAAAGATTTTTAGCAGTTTTATTGCAATCATTTTTAAAAGAAATTACTTTTTTATGGTGTAAGACAAAAGCCCTGTCAGGGATTTCTAATTGTTTAAAGAAAGGAGAGAAAATACAGAAACAATGGTCATTTTTCACTGCAGAGGGATTATCAAGCAGGATCCCCTAAAGGTCTAGATAAACTCTACAGGAACTGACCAGAAAATAAGGGGATTTCTGAGATTCCACAGCTTGCTGGGATCACACAATTACATGGGATGGTTTAACCTAAAGATTTGTGTCAAGGGGGGAAGAGAATGGATCCCCACTCCTGGTGACTGTAGGGTAAACTCCAGGGAAATTCTGTCTTGGTAAGTTCCAAATAATAAACATGGGGGAGAGTAATTAACCATATATATATAATCATAGACTCTCATGGGTATTACCTGCTCAGGAAAGAAATCTGGGTGGCAATATTGATAACTCCATGGAGATAAGATTTTCATTCCCTGCAAAATGCAAGAAGATAAATAAACCACTAGGCAGAGAACGGAAAATCTGTGTCCTAGTAATTTATTTATTTTTTTTAAAATACCATCAGAATTACTAACAGACTTTAAGTAGCCAGGTAGCTTCCAAAATGTTCTCTGCTCTCATACTTTCATAGCATGAACATTCACATGTTCCAACCTCCCATTTATTTGTGCAAGAAAATGTGATGTCAAGAGCAATGAAGAGATAGGTCTGGTCACTGGTCCTGCTTCGGAGCAGCCAGCAGTGACCAGGAGGTTCCTTGGCCTTCAGATGAGCAATATGTCAGCTGTGAGCACTTTTGGAACCAAGTGTTTGTCTTGGCTGTCCTGTTTTTGCAGGCTGTGTCCAAGCAGGCTGGTGCAGATGGCACCTGCCGGCAGAGTTAGGTCTTCATTCACAGATGGGAGGTGACAGGGAGCTGCTGTCACCCCCTGATCTTCCCCTCACCTTCGCTGGGAGGGAGATCAGCTTCACACCCAGCCCAAGACTTGGCAGCTCGGCTCAGTTCCTTCAGTGGCTCCCAAACAGCTCTGTCCAAATCCCAGGGATGGGGCAGTGCTCAGCTCCAACCAGACCTCGGCTCCTCGCTCCACATGGAGCTGGCTGCTGTGGGAATTTCCAGCCCTGTGGAGGTCAGCAGTCCCTGATATTGGTCTGGATGTGAATTTAAAGGCTCAGAGCTGTGCTCCCAAGCCCTTGCACACAAAATCCTCTTGTTGGGCCTTGCAGTGGTGCTGGCTGCAGAAGGCTGCCCATCTGTGCAGAGGGAGAAGCCATCAGCACTGACTCACTGCTCCACCACCTCCTACTTTTGGCAGAAAGCAGCACAAGCAGACTGAGAGGACCCTGGCAGAACAGAGCCCTTGCAGTGAGGGGTGGGGGTTGATGCTGCAGGGATGTGACATCAAACCATGCTCACAGCTGTCATTCCCAGGTGGGTCAGTGGTGTCCATGGTCCTGCACGGACCCATGGAATCACTGCATGGACTCACTGTACCCTCAGCGAGCTGAGCTGCTGGAGGGCTGGAAGGCTCTGCAGAGGGATCTGAACAGGCTGCAGCCATGGGCCAAGACCAACAGAGTGAGATTCAACAAGGCCAAGGGCTGGGTCCTGCCCGAGGGTCACAACAACCCCGTGGAGTGCTCCAGGCTGGGGCAGAGTGGCTGGAAACTGCCCAGCAGGAAAGGACCCAGGGCTGCTGGTGACAGCAGCTGAGCATGAGTCCAGATGTGCCCAGCTGGGCAAGAGGCCAATGGCACCTGGCTTGAATCAGCAAGAGTGTGGCCACAGGACCAGGGCAATGACTGTCCTCCTGTGCTGGGCTCTGCTGAGGCCACACCTGGAGTGCTGTGCCCAGCTCTGGGCCCCTCAGGACAAGAAGGACATTGGGGGCTGGAGCGTGTCCAGAGAAGGGAACAGAGCTGGGGAAAGGTCTGGAGCACCAGGAGGGGCTGAGGGAGCTGGAAAGGGGCTCAGCCTGGAGAAAAGGAGGCTCAGGGGGGACCTTGTGGCTCTGCACAGCTCCTGCCAGGAGGGAACAGCCAGGTGGGGCTCAGGCTCTGCTCCCAGGGAACAGGGACAGGAGGAAATGGCTTCAGCTGCACCAGAGGAGGTCCAGGTCAGACATCAGAGGGAATTTCTTCATGGAAAGGGTTGTCAAGCATTGGAATGGGCTGTCCAGGGAAGTGATGGAGTCCCCAGCCCTGGAGGTGTTCAAGAAATGATGGGACATGGCACTCAGGGCTCTGGTCTGGTTGACAAAGTGGTGATCAGTCAAAGGCTGGACTCAATGATCTTGTAGGACTTTTCCAATTTTAATGGTTTTGGGATTCTGTGAAAGCAGGTCTCAGACAACAGGAGTGAATTTTCAGATGAGTTTGGCTGGCCAGACACAATGTCTACAGGCACCAACCCCTAGAGCTGGACTTGGCTCCCTTTATACACACTGAAAGACACTTTAATCCTGAGGTCTGTGTTCATCCTACAGCCAGTGACTGAAGTTCAGATGGCCTTGCCCTAGAAATGCATATTCATCATAAAGAACCTGAGTAACCAGCTCAGATCATGGAAATATAGAATCATTAAAGCTGAAAAAGACCTCTAAGCTCATCAAGTCCAACAATTAACACAGCACTGCCAAGGACGAAGTCAGGACACCCCTCAAAGATCTGGGGGAAGAACCTCACCCCGCAGATGCAGAGATCCATCTCCGGAGGTTACAGCTTTAAGGAGCCTGAGAACAAAAACATCCTCGAGGCAGAAAATCCCTACCCAGACATGCAACAAAAGACTGCCTGCTCCAAAATCCTAATCTTTCCCTCCAGCCAGGAGCCATGGCTGGTCCTCAAGGAGAGGGGGATCCCGTGTGGGCGGGAGAGCAGAGCCAGGACCCTTCTCTTGCAGATGAGGAGCGTTTTTAACATCATGGCAGCTCACCGCTCCCGTTTTCCCAAAGCTGGGGTGCAGGCACACTCTGGTGGCTGCACAGAGCCAGTGCACGCTGCTCGGGGCCGGCTCTGCCCGCAGCCCCGCCGGAGCCCCGGGCCTTGGCGGCTCCTCCGTGCCAGCCACAGCCGTGCAGACACCGCGGCAGCCCCCGGGGATGCTGCCAGAGCCTTCCCGAGTGCCTCCATCCAGCTCTGGCTCAGAGCAGGGTGTGTGCCCCGAGGCAGTGAATAATTTAGCGCTGCGGATATTAGCGCCCTGCCGCGGGAATGAGCTGGTTCTGGGAAAGGGACGCTCCAGCTGCTGGGCTGGGAGGGGGGGTTCGGGCTCCCCAATCCGTTTAGAGTTATGGGATTCGTGTCACCCCACACAGCGCATCCTGTGTGACTTTATTTGTCCTGGGAAGAGGCTCTTATTTATCCTGGGAGCTGCCTCCTCCTCCTGCCCAGGTGAGCAGCTGTGGATGCTCCATCTCCCACCCTCTGCTGCAGGTGCTGGGTCTCCTCTGCCTCTGTTCTTTCGGGTTTTGCTGAAGGAGCAGCAAAATCTTTCCTTGCTGGCAGCCGGGGTGAAAGCTCATCAGCCCTGCTTCCACTGAGTGAGGAAAAAGCTGTTAGCAATTGGCTGTGAAACTCAGAATGTCACCAAGTGGTGCAGAAAGTGAATTTTTTCCTTTTCCCTTCCCTTTTTGGTGTGGTTTTTTTGTTTGTTTTGTTTGTTTGTTTGTTTGTTTCGTGTGTGTGATTTTTTTGTTTGTTTGTTTGGTTGTTGTTGTTGGGGGTTTTTTTTCTTTTCTTTTTCTTTTTTCCTTTGCTATCAGGACATGCAGATCCCATCCAGGAGGCTCCACTGTGCATTGCCTGAGGTCCTGGGGTCCAGCAGAGACACACCATCAGTGACCCCACTGAGTTCTTCATAGTCTGGGCAAAACCTCCTTTTCCCCTATTTTTGGGAGTGCCCAGAGTTAGGAGGATTCCCCTTGTTTTTTTCCCCTCCTTCTCACCTGCTTGCAGCATTTCCCTGCCTTCTGGAAAACACAGGGGCTGTGGCCCTGCTGCATCAGCTCCACGGGCTGTGCTGCTCCTCCAGACTCTCTGCTGCCCAAAAATCAGCTCGCTGTACCTCTGATCTGTGGGCTTCAGAGCAAGTGTGTAAGGACAGGGATCCCTGAGACATCCCAGGGAAAAGCTGTCTCATGCTGCCAGTCTGAGCTACATGTGTGCATGAAAAGAGAGAAATGGACAGGAAATCACTGGGATTGAAGTGGAATTACAAATGCCAGCACCAGTTGTCCACTTTGGATGCATTCAAATACATGCTTCAACAGCAGGTTGTTCTCTGAGAGATCCTGGGGTTGTTCCCATGTGTTAATCCATTGTTCCCATCCTGCCCTAACACTGGAGGGATCATTTGAGAAAGTTCCATTTAAAAATCAAATTAAAAGTTAAAACCAAATGAAACCCCAAAACTGAGCTACCCAAGTCCAGGCCTGAACTGTTTGGTGGGGCTGTAGGGCAGGGAAGGGGTTTGGGCAGACACTGGGGCAGTGCCTTGTGGTGAGACTGTCAGAAAATCCCAGACACCCTGGATCCTTGAATTACAGATCCCCAGAATGGTTTGGGCTGGAAAGGGCCTTTAAAGTCCATCAAGTTCCATCCCCCTGCCATGGGCAGGGACCCCTTCCACTGTCCCAGGCTGCTCCAAGCCCTGTCCAACCTGGCCTTGGACACTGTCAGGGATCCAGGGGCAGCCACAGCTTCTCTGGGCACCCTGTGCCAGGGCCTCCCCACCCTCACAGGGAAGAGTTTCTTCCCAATATCCCATCTACCCCTGTCTTTTTCAATTTGAAGCCATTCCCTGTGTCCTGTCTCTCCATGCCTTGTCCCCAGTCCCTCTCCAGCTCTCCTGGAGCTCTTCAGTCCCTGCAAGGGGCTCTGAGCTCTCCCTGGAGCCTTCTCCTCTCCAGGAGAACAGCCTCAGCTCTCCCAGGCTGGCTTCAGAGCAGAGGGGCTCCAGCCCTTGCAGAATGTTTGTGACCTCCTCTGGACTCACTCCAGTATCTCCACATCCTTCTCTAGCTGGGGCCCTCAGACCTGAACCCAGTACTGCAGGTGGGTTTCTAAATATTATTTTTTTTTATTTTCTTGCTGATGGGAAACATGACATATTTGCATTTTTGAGCCTGAATAGTTTTAATTCAGTTTTTTATTGTACAAGCTCAAGAGGAACATTTACTTTGTTTTCACTGATTAGTTATACAATTATTCCTTTCAGATACCACATGAACCATGAACCATAATATTGTATTCTTTGCTAATACATTTTGGCTGAAGTATTTACATGAAAACACAATACATAAATGTAATGAATTTTTCAAATGAACACATCGGTAATATAAAGTAATCTTTTTTTTTTTCTGTACACCAAAAATTCATTAAACTTTTCTCAATTAGCAAACTGACTTTTCTAAATAAGCTGCTGATTGAGCACGAGCTGGATTTGATAACGTTGGATGGTGCCTGTCACCAGGGAGGGAGAGATTATCTCTGCCAGCCCAGGGCAGGCATCTTCTGCTGGATCTGACACCTCTTGGAGGGGGTTCCACTTCCAGCTGCTCACCAGTGAGGAGTCAGGGCTTGCTAAAGCCTACATGAGAATAATCTTCTGTCTAGGAGGTGAAATGAAGTCCTGGGCTGGGTCCAACCTTCAGGCCTGTATCAGCATCCGTGCTGTGGCCAGCCAGGCCAGGGAGAGGAGAAACTGGGAATGAGGGAGGACAAAACCTGGTTAATTTTCAGCTGGATGAAGGCACAGATGTGGCTGTTCATGTTCCTGCAGAGCTACAGGTGTGGTGGAAGTGTTCAAAGCCAGGTTGGATGGGGCTTGGAGCAGCCTGGGGTAGAGGAAGGTGTCCCTGCCCGTAGCAGGGGCTGGAACTGGACAAACTTTAAGGTCCCTTTCCACCCAAACCCTCCTGTGACTCTGTGATTATGTTCAATGGTGACACAAACTGTTAGAGCCTGGAGAGGTAAAGTCACCCTCCTTCTGAAGTCAGCACTGTACTCTTTTATTTATTTTTAATTTTATTAGCCTTCTTTTTATTTTCCATAGAATCCAGAGGTAGTAATTCCTTTTGTGGAGTCCTTTAAATATTCTCTGCAGAAACCAGGGACTGATGCTGAAATCTTGGTCTCACTGAAGTTAGTGGGGAGCTTGCTCCTGGCTTTGTTGGGGGGATTTGGCTCTGGCCGAGTCTTTTTGTGTGAAGTGGAATAAATCCATCAGGAGTGGAGTGTCTCAGCACAATGCACACCTCCCAGTGCCTTTCACACAGATCACACTGGTATATCATGTGCCTGACCTACTTTGCTTTAATAAGCTCATCTGTGTGTAGTGGCAGATAAGCAAAACCACTCTTCTGACACGAAAATCCACCCTGTCTATCAACACGTGTGTGCTGCTCAGGCAGGGGCTGATCCTGGCCTGATAAGGGCTGGTTTTCCCTCTCATGGAAGGAAAACTTCCACTGGCATCCCGTGAGGCTCAGACTGGGAGGCCCTGGCACAGGTTAGCCACGAAAGCTGTGGCTGCCCCATCCCTGGAAGCGTTCCAGGCCAGGTTGGATGGGGTTTGGAGCAGCCTGAAATAGTGGAAGGTGTCCCTGCTCGTGGCAGGGGTGGAACTGGGTGATCTTGAAGGTTCCTTCCAACCAGAACCATTCTGGGATTCTGTGACTTGACCCCATTTCAGGGCTGGGAAGGTCAAGCAAGTCAGCCCAGCGTTTCCGCCCCGGCCCCGGTCCCCAGCCCAGCCTCCCCGCCACGTGTGCACTCACCGCTTGCCCAAGCAATGCAGGGCCGGCGTTGCCTGCTGGGGCCTTTTACAGCTGCCCCCACTGTGACACGTCCCCTGTGATGTCACGGGTGTCACAGCACATCACAACCCAGCCATCCCCACCCTTTGTCCCCTGAGCCAACTCCGGGCTCAGGCCCTCAGAGTGGCCCTGGTGTACTGCTTAAGGCTGCCTTTGAGAGAAGCTCTCTTCAAAGAACTCCCACTGTTGTTTCTTTTGCATTTATTTCCATCTGCCCTCCATTGGCAATCTCACAGATATCCATGTGGGAAGGCACCCTCGCAAATCATTGAGTCTAACCTTG
>VWZV01001295.1:54038-83146 GCA_013397155.1 Irena cyanogastra
TTCTTCTTCTTCTTCTTCTTCTTCTTCTTCTTCTTCTTCTTCTTCTTCTTTATCTGCTCCATTTTCTGCAGTGTTGGGGGCACAGGGTGATTGGTTAGGGAAAGTCACAGTGCAGATGTTGCATGTCAGACAAGTAGTGAGCTATTGGTAGAAAAGTAGAAATCAAGTACGTTTTTAGAGTTAATTGGACAAAACAGCTTTAAAAGACCTTGAGACTGTACATCTTGTGACCTTTTTTGCTGTGTTCCTCACCACGCTAAGCCTGGTGCTGGTGGCGTGGAGAATTTTTAATAAGATAAAAAATAAACAGCGACCTGAAGACCAAAAAGGATTCAGTTCATCTCCCAGCACCAGAAGGACAAAGAACAAGGAGTGGGATCAATGGTGGGATTCAAAAATCATGTCAGGCTGTTCTGTATGTTGGGATACACTGGGCTCAAGAGGGCATTTGTGTCCATCTCCTCCTGGATAAACCATGAATGTTTCTCTTTGAACATTTTGTTTTCCTGGTACAACTCCCCAGGGCCACAATGGAGTCTCCCAGGGTTTCTGCTCCCATGGGACAACCCAGGCTCTTGCTCCTGCAGAGCATCTTTGTGCTCAGTTTTCCCACAGGCTGCAGCTGAGCACGGGCAGCCCCATCTCCAGCATCTCTGCCTCTGGATGGGCAGGACCAGGGAATCACAGGATATCCTGAGTTGGAAGGGGCCCACACACATCATCAAGTCCAACTCCTGGCCCTGCACAGCCCCAAGAATCCCACCCTGTGCCTGAGAGCATTGTCCAACTCCTCCGTGAACTCTGGCTGACTTGGTGCCTGGACCAGTTCCCTGGAGAGCCTGATCTATCCTACCCAAGGATGCTGTGTTCCCTTGGAAAATCCCAGCCTTTCCTGGGAAAGCTTCCCCCACCAGCTGTGCTAGATATGTCGGGGTGGGTGTTATGGCTCTCACTGTCAGAGGCATCCCTGAGACAACCCTTCTGAGCTCAAAGCATTTCAGCATTCTAGCAGAAAAGCTGGTTTGGCTCCCAAAGCAGCTCCCGCACGCCGTGCTGCAGTGACAAAGCTCAGTACCTGCGTCACGTTCTGGGGCCTAGCTGGCAAATTCCCTTGTGAGAGAAAATCCTGCCTGCTCTGGAATGCCCTTGACCAGCCCTAAACCTGCTTTTCCTGGGCTAGGAAGAGATGGGAGCACAGACAGACCTGGCTGAGCAGCAGGGAGGTGAGCAGGACCCTTGTGGTGAGCATGAGCACAGAACCAGGATGCATCTCTTGGTGCCCTCTCTCTTTCATTTGGTTTTTTTTGCTCTGCTAGTGGATTTGGGTCAGTGTTTTTATCTTTGCTTCCCTCTTTATTTATTTATTTGTTTATTTGGTCTCTTCTTTACTTTTTAACATCAAGAAGATGGAAAAATAAATAAATAAAGCTAACAGCGTGGAGGACAGAGATTTGCTTTCCATGTGCTCCCTATTTTGGAAACACAGGGATTTTCCAGGCATTGCTTTAATTGATTCAGCCTTGAGGATGAGAGGTGGAAAAAAGAGCATCGTTTCAGCCCCTGGAAAAACATGATGGGAGCGTTCTGCAGGAGCTTCATCCCAGCTCTGATCCTGACTTAACCTCGATTTATTTTCTCCCCCTGAGGAGCAGCAGGATAACCCAGTGCCATCAGGGTCTCAGGCTCTGCTGGGACCAGGGGAAAAATGCCTGTTCACAGGAAAATGTTCCTCCAGCCTGGAGAGCTTCATGGCTTGCCCTGACCCCAGCTTTCTGAAGGTCTGAGGCAGCTGCTATGAAAACACTGATCTATGACTAAAAGCAACGAGCTTTCCTCTGGAGCAGGGGGCAAAAGGAGCAGAAACTTCTAGGCAGAAAAGACATGGAGACATAAATGAGCTCCCTGCCAGCCTCTGATTGAAATAGCTGCTTGCAGGGTGTCATCCATGGAAAAACTGCTATTTTTCAGCCACCTGGCAACACCAACACCTGCAAGCTGCTTCTGGATCCAACAGTCGTGTTTGGGAGGAAGGATCAGCTTTGCTCATGCCAAACCAGTTTAGGGCCCTGTGAAGCAAAACCCCAAAGCAAGAACGTGAAAATTATGCTCAAGTTTAAGTGCTTTGCTGAGTGGGGCTGGAATATCCCCCCTCACCCACAGGCTTTGGGGAACCTCATTTTCTCACCCAGCTGTGGTGGAAGGTAGTGTGGAAGACTGCCTGGTCCACTTTTGGTGTCAGTGTGCTGAAGCAGCTCTGAAGATGAATTTAACCCTTTGTGTTTTGCCAGTGAGATGAGAATGCATCATGAGAACCCACAAAGGTTGTTCTGAATGCTGGGAATTGGATAGCAGCATCCCTTCAGGGTCAGCAGTGCCTTTGTTTGCCGTTCCTGATGTTAACATTTGGTCCTGTGGGACATCTTGGGCTCCTGTTCTTTCTGGTTAATCACAGCCTTTGTGCAGTCTCCCCTTTGCTGGGGGGGGGAAGCTAATGCAGCCCTCACTGTGCTACAGCTGCTGGCTGGGAATTGTCAATAGGTCATAAATAAATCTACCACTGCACAGGAAAGACAATGAGATTATACATCCTCCTACTACTGCCAATTACAGTAAGAGCAACAATTATAAGGTAGCACTCCTACAGCTACCCCGGGGAGAAAATGAGAGGAAAATGTTCCATTAGCCTAATGAAGAGAGAGTGGTGGAGCTACAGTCAAATTTTCTCACTATTAGCCCTGACTGTGTGCCACTAACACACGAGGGAAGCAGGAGTCATAGGGTAACAATTAAAGTTGCTGGCAATTAACCCCTGCCACGTGCATGCCTCTAATCTGATGAGAAAATTAAAAAGAGGCACGGTTACATTTTCTCACCGTTAGTCCCCAGAACGCACAAAGTGGCATTTGCAGGTGACAATGAGGGTTTGTCACCACTGAGGCCTGGGAAGTGCCACAGGTACTGGGGATTTGGTGTTAAAATGCTCTCGGGAGTGCTGGGGTGAGGAGAAGCCATGTGGGGATGGCTTAAACCCCTCTATTTAACACAGAGGAAAGAGTGGCTGCTGCATTTCCTCATTAGCCCGAGGAAGGGATGGGGAATTCTCTGGTGTCCAGCCCCTGCCGTAGCCCCAGAGGAGAAAAAAGAAGAAAGATCCACTTTGGGAGTAGCAATGGGAAATATAAGCAGTATCTTGCTGGATTGATATTGGACAATATCAATTGGATTGAAAAGGACAGCCCTGTCAGCCCTGGCTGACAACACCCACTGGCCACTCCAAGAGCTGCTTCATTTCTCCTGGGGTGGTTTGATCAGTGCAGCCCAGTATTTGCCAAGGTTTCCTGAAATGTTGCTGTTTCCAGGACTTTTTAAGGGAAGATAAAGACTGATACCTTGAAAGCCTGCCCAGAGCAAGCACTAGGTATGCTGATGTTTACTGGTGGCTCCTGAGGTGTGTTGCAAAGCCACAGATCAATTTTCAGATCAAAAGTTCTGGACTAAAATTCCAAACTCACACTAGCATGGACCCGGGCCCGCTCTTCAATTCCTCATTTCTGCTGTTGCCTCTGTGTCAAGTTAATATCAGCTCAAGGATCACAGTCAGGAGCCAGACTGGCATCTGGCTGGGGGATTTGGCCTGGGATGGGAATTGGCTTTATTTCCACGCCCCATAAAACGTGAGAAGGGAAAAATCTGTTTTCAGACCTCACACAGACTCGTGGTGTTGGAGTACCTCAGCACTGCTGGGGCTGTAACAGAATTATCCTCCAAAAGCCCCTCTGTAGGGGATGTCAGGACCTTCTTGGGATCACTCACAGATCCTTCCCTCAGGGGGACTACAGCCCTGCTTTACCAAGGGGCTCCTGGCCAGGCAGCTTGGGTCTGGAAGCCACATCCTGGAGCAGGAGCAGGAGCAGGAATTAACCCATGGTGTTGTTATGGGGTTATGGGGTCTTCTGTCTGCAGCTGCCCCTGTTCCATCTGTGCAGGACTATGTGCACTTGCCCCACATCCCAGGAGGGTTTGTGGCACATTCCCAGCCCAGATTTTTAAGCTGGGAGGGTCATCCCAGCTGGATTATCCCATCTCTGCCGTGGGAGGGGTTGTAAAGGCAGGAAAAGGAGTCCCTTGAGCTGGGCATGGCTCCCACGCAGTCCTGGATCCCTGGAGAATCCCTGTGGGACCCTGGGCACAGGCTGGGGTCCCTTCAGTGCCATCCAGGCACGGGGATGTGCAGCTCCAGCCTCTTCCTCTCTGGGGCTGGGGTGCCCACCCTGAGATGCTCCTGCCCTGCCATTCTGGGGAGCAGCCAGGGACTAATTCCCTGCTAATTCCCTTGTGCAGCTCTGGATCATCCTCCCTCGAGCTGCTCTGCACCACACTCCTCCTAACTTCTGCTCAGCACAAGGGCAAAAAGCAGGTTTTGCCATGCCTGCAAACACAAAAAGGCTCTCCATCCCTCTCCTTCTGAGGTGGCCATCACTGCCACAGATTTGCTTTGTTTTTGGTAACTGGTTTCTGGGTCTCCAAGAGAACTTGGCATCCATTTATCTGTGTGACATTGAGAATGAGAAGCAGGGTGGGAGCCTCAAAGCCAGCAGAGAGGTTTGGAAGCACAAAGGAATGATGGCTAAATCCTCATTACCTGCTCAGAGAGGGTGTCCCTGCACAGCCCCTGGATGATCTGTTGCCAGAGTGATGCTGGGGCAGGAGGGAGCTGGGGGAGGAAGGTGATGGCTCTGAGACCACGTTGAACTCTCCAGAGAATCCTTCCCATCAGTTAGAGGTGGTGGGGCTGAAAACTTCACTGCTCTGAGTGATTTGTGTAGTAATTTCCGAGCTGACACGCACTACATGGCAAATCTGAATTCCACTTTTAGCCCTGCTAAGAGATAAGGAACAGTGATTATTGTAATTACGATGTGGTTACTTTATTGGTTAAATTAACATTTCGTTGTTGGGGTTGCTGTGCAATATACAATATTATTTTACCTACTGTGCCTTCAAAGTCATCTTGTCACAGCAACAGCATGGCAGCATGGAAAAAGCCTTTTAACAAGTAGGTAAATACTTGCCTTTGGGGGAGGCAGAGCGATAATTATGTCAGCTTCAATACATTTGACAGTGGAAAAAAAAAACTAAAAATAAGTTGAATCAAAAAGGAGAGAAATTATTGAATGCTTGAAATAAGGCCACTGGAATTGGAAAAGGTGCAAAGTGTTTAATACAGTGGCCTTGTTCTTTGGATCAGGTGTCAGTAGTCCAACTACTCAGTGCTGGGCTGCTTTAGGTTTACAAGGGTGTGTAAAGGAATCCTACAGCCCTTCCCTGGGGATAAAGGAAGAATCATTGCAAATCCCACCTAGAACTGAACAGGTACAGAATCACAGAATGGTTTGGGCAGGGACACCTTCCGCCATCCCAGGCTGCTGCAAGCCCCATCCACCCTGGCCTTGGGCACTGCCAGGGATCCAGGGGCAGCCACAGCTCCTCTGGGCACCCTGTGCCAGGGCCTCAGCAGCCTCACAGGGAAGAATTTGTTCTGTATATCTGACTTAAATTTCCCCTCTTTCAGTGTGAACCCATTTCTCCTTGAGCTATCACTACAGTTCCTGGCTAGAGTCCCTCTCCAGGGAGCTCATTTTGCTCCCTGCATGGTCATGAATAAAAGAAAACCACGGGACACCTTTCCTCTCCATCCTTTCTTGGTGCATGATGATGATGCTCCAAGTTTTCCTGCAGAATCCAATGTAGCTGGGCAGGGACAGCAGTAGATTTTTGCTTGAGCAAATGATTTAAGGTGGGGCTTTTGTGGAATTTGGTGACAGCATTGTGCCACACACAAAGCAAAGATGGGGAAGAGGTAATGTGGGAGGAAAATGACACAAAGGACATTTCATGGAAGTTTTGGGCTTTCAGGAGGAAAACAAAGCAAAATCTCCTTGTAGGTATGTGAGTCTTGCAGCAGAAACTTTGCTGGCCAGAACTGCAACTCATTGCAACTCATTGCAACTCATTGCAACTCAAGGTGGTGCAGCTTTGGAGATCAAATGGACCTTGGTCGTTGTCCAAGGGCTGGCTGAGGGTGGCAGCAACCCCAGAATGTCCTGGAGTTGTTATGGCTCAGTCTTTGCTTCCTGGGCAGAGCCAGAGTGAATATCCAGTGCTTGCTGCAGGGCTCCCCTTGCTGCATTGCCTTGGGATTCACTCTCCTGCTGCTTCTGGAGGGCAGGGCAGGAGAGCTTCTGTGGCCCGTGGGATGCTCCAGTTTGGGATCTACAGGCAAAAGATCACCCCCAAAAAGCTCTTGCCTTTCTAGAGAGAACTGGCCAAGAGCAGCCAGCACACAAACCCTGCCCCTGGGACGGGGTTTGTCCTCTCCTTACTTGGTCTCTCTGGTCTTTCCTTCCACTCCAAGGGGGAAGAGAAGGAAACCACAGAAAAATAGACAAATTCTGTCTGTGAACAAGCACTCCCTCAGCTCTTGTCTGTGGGCCAGCAGGCATGAGCAGCAGGAAAGAGAAAAGGGATTTGGGGCTTAGCTTTCCCAAATAATTGACGAGGACAGAGCTGGAGTTGAGGTTGTGACTGCAGAAAGCATCAGCAGCAGCCCTGCCACGGGAAAGCCAAGGAGGAGGGTGCCAAAGGGATTGTCCCCTTGTAGCAGCTGTCCCAAGGGTTTTGGGGCAGAGTCCTGGACATGGTGCACCCCTCTGGGACATCCCCAGACACAGGAGCCTCCATGGGACCTGCACTGCCACGAGAGGAACTTGATCACTGTGATTGTTCTTCCAGTTCAAACCATTCACTTGGGTCCCAGCTGGGCATTTTCCCTTTTCTTTTCCCCAGCATTTTATCCTACAGGTACATTTGTGCCTTATTATCTATAAAATAAAGTCTGGAGCATAATTCAGAAGAGGGATGTCTCATGATGTGCTTATGATTTCCTGCTTGTGTCCATTTCCCCAGCAGAGATTCCTCTCCTTCTCCTTCTCCACAGCTTGTTGAAAGTCAAAAAGGTTCAGTGAAATTGCAGCTGTGAACTTGGAATTATTCTTTTTACAAACTAATGAGTTTCCCATTAATATGGGGCTACACAACCACACACTATTAAACAATAGAAGTTTGCATCTGTAAAAAGTTCACATAGAAGTTTGCATCTGTACAAAGCATTGATTGGACACCTTGAATTAATTATTTGCTGTGTGCCCTGGTCTCCATGAAGGAAAGCAGCAGGACTTTTGCATGAAGCCCATGGCAAGTCAGGCATATACATAAAGTGACATTATTTTTGAAGAGAACTTAATTTGGGCTCACAAAAAATCCCCCATAATGTCCTTTTTCCTTACAAGGAGTCCTTGGGGACAAAAGCTTGCTCCTGAGGGTAATCTTCAAAATCTGCCTATCCTTTCCTTAGGCTGTGAGCAGGAAATATGATTTTATTGTTTTTTTTCCCCCACAATAAAATGCTTGTTCCCACTACTCTCCTTTCCAAACGGTGCAGCCCATCCCAAGCGGCCGAAGATGAGACTAATCTACCTCCAACACTCCAATAAATAAAATGTAAATGTTTGTCATAAGAATGCCTCCATTGTCAGCACCATCCCAGGATTTTTCAACCTTTGACTCCCAGCAGTGACCGGCTGAGTAGCAACAGCCGAGTGCTGAAAGAATTTTTCAACAGCAATTTGCTTGTTCCAATTTGCTTTTCAGGGCTGCTGCTCAGGATTGCTGGCCGGGGCTGTAAAAGGATCTCATCCTATTAATTTGGCCCAGCTTCCCCTCTTGTTCTCGTCATATTCAGTTTCTCTGGGAGTTCCAGTGAGTAAGTTAATTGAATTGGAAGTGCCACCAGGCGCTGCCCGGCGCATCTACGGTTTCACGTCGGGAAAGCGGCTCCCGCCGGCCGCAGAAACAGATCCGGGGACCCGGTGAGGAGGTGAAGAAATGTCTGGAGGTGATTTATTCCCCTGGAAATAACCCCCAGTTCTGCTCTCAGAGTGTTCAGACAATACAATTCCCTTCATCTGGCATCCTTCATTCTCCAGGCAGGTCCCTGGGCAAGCAGGGAGGAGGCTGAGGAGCGGGGCTGGTGTGTCAGAGCAGGGATTGGGAGTGCAGTGGTTTTGTAGGAATGGGCTGGTGTTCTCCTCATTCTGCTTGTTCTCTCTGTGGCTCCAAGCCAAATGTGTCTGTTTCAGCAATGCAAAGTGTTATTTTTCCTAATTGCCCAGTCTGCAGTCCCAGCTCACCCTCTGGTATCAGTAAGTACAACCAGCCTGACAATGATTCTACTGGCACTCAGTAAAAAAGTGTGGACACACTTTTTCTGCCAGGAAGTAGAAAAATGCAAGCAAAAACCAGTTCGTGATTGCTATTGCATTTTTTTAGTGAAGTTTAGGGGTAAAAGGTGCAAAATATTGCACTCCCGAGTCTTAAAATTGGGAATTCCAATTCTTCTGAAAACTGGAAGAAACTTGGAGAAGTCCTGCCAGTGGCAAAGTGATTCCACAAAAATTTGTGAATTTAATCCTATTGCTAAATTTTGTTCAGATTGTTGTAGCCACCAGAGGTTTTCCCAGAGTGAGGCACCTCTGCTCACCTGGGCCATCCCAGGGAGCTGCCGTGGTCTGGGATGAGGCTGGATCTGCTCCAGGCTCAGAGGGGACAGGAGCTGCTGTGGCATGAGGCTGGGAATGACCCTAAATGCTTGCAAAGGCCAAGCTGTGATAACAAAGCCATTCCCAACCTTCTCCCTTCCCCAAAATTAAGCCAGACTCTGAGGGAATGTCTGCCTGGGTGGGAAACACGTGACAAGATAAAATAAAAACAGGTGAGGACGAGGGTGGCTGAGTTGAAGGAGCAGAGGGAAGGTGTTTGCAGTGCTCACACCGTGGAAGGCTGCAGCAAGCCAGAGAAGCACAGAATCAGAGGAAGGGACATTAAAGCTCATCCAGTTCCAACTCCCTGCCACGGGCAGGAACACCTTCCACTATCCCAGGTTGCTCCATCCTCATCCAACCCGCCTTTGGACCCTTGCAGGGATAGGGCAGCCACAGCTTCTCTGGGCACCTTGAGAAGAAAAGCTTTTTCCTCAAAGGGAAGAATTCCTTCCCAATGTCCCATCTCCCCTTCCCTCTGGCAACTTGAATCCGCACCCTCTTACCCTGTCACTCCAGGCCCTTTGTAAAATGTCCCTGTCCTCAAAATAAAGCGACCCGGTGACCCTCAGAGAGCCCAGAGCCCGCAGGAATAAATGTCAGACCCGGCTCCATCCCTCCGTGCCCGGTCTGGGGCCGCCGCGCCCGTTCGGTGCCACCACAGGGGGGCAGGAACGGCCTTTGGAGAGCGCCAGCCTTTCCCAGGGAATCTGCGGCGCCCGGGGGAGTTCCGCCTTTATTGGTATGTCCCTGCCCTTTCTTGAAATCGGGAGGTTGACTACTGCACACTGCGTTTAAAGCAGAGCTCTGGGAGGTGGTTTGGGCTGTTTCTCCTCTAGAAATACTGAGAGGGNAGGTGAGGACGAGGGTGGCTGAGTTGAAGGAGCAGAGGGAAGGTGTTTGCAGTGCTCACACCGTGGAAGGCTGCAGCAAGCCAGAGAAGCACAGAATCAGAGGAAGGGACATTAAAGCTCATCCAGTTCCAACTCCCTGCCACGGGCAGGAACACCTTCCACTATCCCAGGTTGCTCCATCCTCATCCAACCCGCCTTTGGACCCTTGCAGGGATAGGGCAGCCACAGCTTCTCTGGGCACCTTGAGAAGAAAAGCTTTTTCCTCAAAGGGAAGAATTCCTTCCCAATGTCCCATCTCCCCTTCCCTCTGGCAACTTGAATCCGCACCCTCTTACCCTGTCACTCCAGGCCCTTTGTAAAATGTCCCTGTCCTCAAAATAAAGCGACCCGGTGACCCTCAGAGAGCCCAGAGCCCGCAGGAATAAATGTCAGACCCGGCTCCACCCCTGCGTGCCCGGTCTGGGGCCGCCGCGCCCGTTCGGTGCCACCACAGGGGGGCAGGAACGGCCTTTGGAGAGCGCCAGCCTTTCCCAGGGAATCTGCGGCGCCCGGGGGAGTTCCGCCTTTATTGGTATGTCCCTGCCCTTTCTTGAAATCGGGAGGTTGACTACTGCACACTGCGTTTAAAGCAGAGCTCTGGGAGGTGGTTTGGGCTGTTTCTCCTCTAGAAATACTGAGAGGGTTGAAAAATAGAAATTATTCACAATTCAGAGATGCTGGAGATGCCTTCTGGTTTTGGACAAAACCCTGTTTATTAAGCAATTAACCATCAGGTTACTATAAATAATTAGCAAACACCTTTTAATGTAATCAGCATAGAATGTCATCCTATATTATTTATTTGACGAAAATTTTTTATTGCTCAATTTGGGAAAAACAGCCAACAAAACTGATAAATGCCATTCAGCTGTTTTGCCATATTTCCCATCTTATTTATGTACTTATATACATATATTGTATATAAGTACATAAATACTTATGTACTTATATACATATATTGTATATAAGTACATAAATACTTATGTACTTATATACATATATTGTATATAAGTACATATGTATTGTATAAGTACATATGTACTTATATACATGTATTATATATTTATGTACTTATATATGCATTTATTGTATAGACATGAACACAGACTCACACACGTATCACAAAGCAGAACACCCCTTCCCCACTTTTCTTTTTGCTCAAAACAGGAGTGAACATTTTCTGAATCTCATACAGATACAACCCAATTTTCTAAATAATTTAATGTAAATAAAATTTCCTAAAATTATTTTCCAAATAATTTGATTTAGCTAAACCAAGTCATCAATTATCTGTCACTGACAAGGCACTGCAGAGACCAGCATGGGGTTTGTGGCTCTTTGCTTTGACTGCTTGCAGTCCCCCCATATTTATTATACAGACAACAATTTGAGCTTATTTTCAAATATAATTTTCTCTCCCCCAATGGCTCATTGCAGAGTTCGTATAGTCAATAAAGCAAATAGAGAAAATATTTTAAAACCCTCCCATCTTATTTTTTCCTGGTTTGTAAGTGGGTAAACTCCCCTTGGAAAGCACATGTAACATTATATTTGCTGGAAAGACCCTAAAGCTTTGTGGACTATCACGTTACTCCAGAGTCTGGCATTTCTTAAAAGGGATTTCTTTCTTAAAGCCACTACACTGTAATGACTCTTGAGAAGCTGTTACTGTCTCGAGTGCAAATCCTTCTTAGTTTGTGTATTATTGACCTGATCAAGTGTGATGGGGGCCTTCGATGAGCCTTCGGGGGGATTTTGAGGCTGTGGAATCCCACGAGGAAATTTTCATTGGAAGTTAAAATTTCTCTGCCCGTGGCTGGCAGGGGGTTGGAACTGGGTTATTTTTGAACTCTCTTCCAGCCCAAACCATTCCAGGATTCTGTGGTTCTATAAAATGGGAATAAATGAGGAAGGGATGCAGCTGGAAGGGGGGACCCCAGGGCAGGTTCCAGCCCCTTCGTGGGGAAAAGCTCACCCTGCAGAGAAGCTATTTAATAATTGCAATTATTTCACATAAAGGAGTAAAAAAAATGACAACACAGATGAAGGATGGTTTACCGTTTGCCCGTGGAGTGAGAAACACCCAAATACAGCCCCAGTTCTGCAAGGACTTATGAGCACGGTTGTGCTTTAGGAGGTTGATTTTAACAGATCCTACAGACAAGGAATTTCTTTAAGCAACGGCCTGATATCTCAGGATGGGTAAAGTCCTAAAAGTGGAATAAGATCATTTCCCTCCCCTCTCTCAGCCCTATTCCCATACAAACAACCCCCCTAAAACCAGTGAGTTCTGAGTGGAAATCCCGGCAGCCGATCTCCCCACGGGGAGAATCCCACCAAGGATTTTGTTCCGCCTTTCCCCCCGGACAGGGAAGTGCAGCTTTGTGCCCAATCCCCTAATCAGCTTCTCACGGGCTGACCCAGCTAAGCCCTGATCAGGACCGTGCTCCCGTGGTTGCTGCAGCATTTTTGGAGCTGATGCTGCTACAAAATGATGTCATAATTCAGCAAAAAGGGAAAACACATCGGCAAATGAATAAGCAGAGTAAAAAATCCTTTATTTCAGATGTCAGGCAGCCACGGAGTGGTCGCCTGCATTTTTTTTTATTTTAGGGGATGATTCTGTTGTCTGTAGTGATGTGTTTTCCTTCATGAATAGG
Source organism: Irena cyanogastra (assembly GCA_013397155.1). Taxonomy (NCBI): domain Eukaryota; kingdom Metazoa; phylum Chordata; class Aves; order Passeriformes; family Irenidae; genus Irena; species Irena cyanogastra. Next base: position 66,249 of record VWZV01001295.1, read on the forward strand.
TTTTGGCACAAAAATTTTACACCACGCCTGCTGGAGGTATAAATATGTATCCAGCCATATAAACCTGTCCCAAAATGATCCCAAAGAGCTCCGGGAATGGCAGCAGGCAAGACCTGGTGTTCCTAAGACAAAGGTCAAGTAAAAAAAGGGATGCTAATAAACAGCCCTCCAGTTAAAAAGGAGGGTTTTTTGTTTTATTTATTTTTTTTAAGAATTACATCTTAAATTCCAACAAATCAGGTTTAGGAGTTGCTGAAAGTGAGATTAATCCATCTCTCAGCAAAACTTTCTTGTTCTGATGTAATTTGGATGGTTAACTCTATTATCAGTTTTTTAATACATGCATTTATAATACACGCAATATTAATTTATATATTATATATATTATATATTAAGAAATATATATATACTTGCTGGAAATATTTATATATCTATTATATATTAAGAAATATAAATATATTTACTTGCTGGAGAGCAATGTATATATACTCACTGGAGAAGTGCAAAAAGGGCTTTTTTAGCAAAAATTAAGAAATAATAGCAAAATAATAGCTCAAAATTGGGAAACATCCTCTTTTCCCGAAAGCAAAGGTCTTTTCCACAGTGCCACGAGCTGATCTGAAATAAACAGGCGGCTCTGGAAGAGTGAAAACCTGGCTGAAAGCGGGGTCAGAACGAAAATATCCCAAGAAGGAGTGGGAATATCTCGGGTCTCGCCGGAGCGAGCCCCACTTGGTATTCAATTGACTTTCTAACTCGGGAGACAGGACTTTCCATCTTCAAATACTGGGAATAGATTGCATTCCTGGCCCTTCCCTTTGAACGGCTGGGGAGAATAAACGGGCAGCCCGGCCGTGTTCTGGTGATCTCCCTAATCTCGGTTGCACTTTGTCAGGACGAGGTAACTGGTAGTTAAGTGAAATACCTTAGATCAAAGGGGGATTAATCGCCAACTGAATCCTCGCTGAATAAACCTGTCATTCAAGAAAATTATTTCCACCGAACTTAGCAGAGGATTGAAGGTATTTGCATAACAGGGACCCCACCGTACTTCAGCCAGGTTAAAAGGTTCAGAATTCAGGCAGTGTTTAGCTTTTTGGCTCCTTTTCCTTTCAGCGGCCCTGTACAATGGTTTTTAATCTGATAATGCAGCTAACTATCTAAATGATGTCAGAACAGGAAAGTATTGCAAAGTTTGGCTGAGGGATGGATCAATTTCACTTTCAGTAACTCCTAAATCTGATTTGTTGGAATTTAAGATGTAATCCTTAAAAAAAAAAAAGGAAAAAAAAAAAAGAAGAAAAAAGTCCCTTTAAACTGGAGGACTGTTTATTAACATCCTTTTTTTTTATTTGACCTTTGTCTTGGGAACACCAGGTCTCGCCTGCTGCTGTTCTTGGGGCTCTTTGGGATGATTTTGGGCAGGTTTAGACCATCAGTGATGCTCACAGATCCGTGTGCCAAAGATCAGGTGGATCTGGGCAAACACACAAGCAGATTTTCAGGCTTTTTTCTTTTTCTTTTTTTCCTTTCTAAGCCCATCTTTCAGAGGTCACGCTGAATTTGAATGTAAGTGAGAGGGAGATAATTAAATAACAGGACCCAATAGGCTCCCATCATTTTCTAGGATCAGCCCTTGGAGCAGATTTAAGTGCCACAGCCTCGCTCAGGGTTTGGTGTGGGGTTGTGGCAATAATTTTAAACCTCACAAATTATCCCTGTTTTATGGCAGCTGCTTTTGGCTGTGACTTTTCTTTGGGAATTCATTTCTCCAAGAGTGAAGAGGGGCCCTTCCAGGACTGGAAGACTGCTTAATCTGTGCTACAAAAATTGGGAAAAGCTGTTAAAAAATATATCTATTTCTGGAGAATGCCTTATGCCATCTCCCTCCCCAGCCTTCCTGGGGTTCGTTTGCAGGAGCTTCCACCTCTCCTTCCTTTGGGGCATGTGGAATGATGTCAAGCTACACGGAGGACGTCAGGTTTCATAATCAGATTTTGACAATAAATGGAATTTAGGCACTTCTGCATCCAGCCCGAGCCCAACACCATTCATTCTTTCGGTGGGCACAGTTCATATTCATCACAAACTCAAAGCATCTTTCAAGTTAAAAAAATCACAAAGAATGGTTATCAAAGAAAATGAATAAAATCCATATTGAGATAATTTTTTAGAAAATGATTGAAGTTTTAACCCAAGAAAGGACTCTTAGAGTTTCTTATAGCTTAGAATAAGAACATGTCAATCACGATTAAGCTTCTGGAATTGGAATCCCTTTGAAATGCAGCTGTTTCTTCTTTAATTGTGGCAGCGGACTCAAAAGAAAAGAAAGGTCCAGCCTTAAAGATGAGCAAGGAATACAAAATAGCTCAGGATTAGTTGTGGAGTTCAAAGGTCGCTAATTACACTAAGGAGTTCCCAGACACAGGGAAAACATTAAACAGGTCACCTACCAAACGGGAAACAGACTTTGACTTCAAAAAAATAAAGGAAAAGGAAAAAGAAAGGTCCTGAAGAGGTAGGTTTCTCGAGAAAATCAAAAGTGACCAGCTGATCTCATTGGGGAGAAAATGGGTTGGGTTTAGTTCTCTGCTGTTATGTGTCTCTACAAATGGCATTGGGCTTTCAAAAAATTATCTAGACCTCGACCAGGTTTCTTGGGGGCCTCATAAAAGCAAGAAGGGGAAAAGGGGCCAGGCCTGCGGCTTAAAATATCTGATTTTCAGTTGCACTGTGGGTCAGGAGTCCTTAGGACAAAAGCATCCCTGAGTGCTGAGATCTCCCTGTGGTATTTGGCCTGATTTGCTGAGGGTGTGGCATCCTGGGGGACAGGTGCACCTTTAATGGAAGCCTTTGGGAGAGCCCTCCAGCCCCTTTGAGGACAGCCAGGTTTGGCTGGGGGATCCATGGCCCACCCCATCCTTGGGAGAAGCACAGCTCCTCTCTTTTCCAGATCCTCCCTGGTCCCCTTGATTTGTGAAGGTAAATGCTGTCCTCCACACATGCAGCGCTCCAGTTCCAGGGGTGCTGCTTTCCTGGGAAAGCCTCTTGGGAATACTGGCTGGGTGTCCTGCCTGCTGCAGGGCTGCAGTAACGACCCCACAGCCCTCTGGATCTGAGTGTGGGTGGAGAGAGACAGTGCTTTAATGCCAGCATGCTCACAAGAGAGAGAACCCCCATTTTTAGGGGAAAAGAGCCTTTTTTTTTCTCTCAGGTCCTGCTTGCCTGCAGGGGGAATTACCAGCTTATTGAATTACCACCTTGTTGAATTACCACCTCATTCCTGCAAAAATCAGCAGATTGATGCATCTTAGGGCAGCACAAGGTCTGGGGAAATAAGGAAGAGGAATTTTAGGTGGTCAATGAGTGGCACCTATCCCCATGCTGGGGGTCCCCAGGATGTCCAGGGGAGTCACAATCAGAGTTAAATCTCTGTTCCCTGCACCTGAATCGTTGTTTTGGGTTTGTGTGGCAAGATTTTGGTAGCAAGAGGGGAATACAAGCATGGAAATTAAATTCAGAAACAATCCTAAGGTGCCCCTGTGGGATTCCCACTGACAGCCATACAGAGCTACAGCAGCTCTTCCAAGGAAACTTGCACTTCTCAAACTGGGATCCACAAAATTCTCATCTAATGTCTCATTTGGGATCAAGGGCTGCAGGGATTTCCCACCATGGTGCTCTCAGGATGCATTCAGCTTTGTGTAGGCTTGGTTTTCCCCACTGTTAAAGGTGTTGAAATAAAAAGTGTTGAAAAGGTGTTAAAAATAAAAACCTTTTATTTTGTCTTTTCCCTAAGGATGAGAGAACAGGGAGGTGGTGGTGAGGGAGTCAGCAAATTAGTGAGGGACAAACATGGATTTACAAACTCTCTTCTGGCTTAAATCTCAGCAGGGCTTGTACAAATAGGACAAAGTGTGGCCAAGTCCTACGACAGCATGAATAAACTGGGACAATAAACTGGGACAACCATGGAATGTTTAATGCCTCAGTGTTTCAGTGTTTGCTGGTAGCAAATGGCCACAGCAGTTAATGTTGGTAAAAGCAGTGAAAAAAATGCAGAGGTAGGAAAGGATTAATTACATGAAAAAAGTGACTACTTCCAAATTATCTGAAGGAACAGCATTCACCCCAAAGTTCTTGAGGAACTGGCATAAACCATCTTGCAGCTGTCACCAAACACCTTGGGGGAGGAAAGGTATTCCTCCTTCCAGAAAACTGGCAAACCATCAAATTGCTGAGTAGTGATCAGTGACAGATTTGACAACATGGAACTGTGTCGGGGGACTCATTCCCTTCTGTGGTGAGAGGGACAGGAATTGCAGCTTCTCAGCCTCTGGGACCCACAGTGCAAATTCCCCATTTCCTTCCACAAGTGTTAAACAAAACATGCTTGGTGAGGGTTCCCCAGCACCACTGGATTTGGAAATCTGGGCTGGTTTTGCTGTGTTTCGTGGGTTATACATGGATTTTGCATTATGTTAATTTCTTAGAGGTCTGTTACATGAATTCTCATTGCCAACTAATGTTCAGTCTCACCTCAAAAGCTTTGACAGTGTGTATTTGCTTTAAATTCATTTTAATTGCTGTTTCTTACATTACTCTCAAATTTTAATGAAATGAAACAAATTAATTTCACTAATGAAGTGAGTTCCATATTAGCTCCTTACTATTTATACCCAGGATTTTTTTTGGAGGAGGAGAATGTCAGGTTTGCAACCCATTATTTAAGTCCTTAAATTTATTGTTTTCAGTTCTTTGCATCTTAGTTTTCTTCTGGCCCTCTGAAACACAACACAAAATCTGAAGAACTCTTTGGTCACTTCTTTTGTGAAGTCTGTGCCAAGTTACCTTCACAAAGGTCTCATATAATCTATGCCTGTGACAAAATGATAAATAGAAGCATTTTAAACAGCAGACTCGTAGAAGAAACAGCACTCTGTACCAAAAGAAAATTTTCTGTTTTTTCCTTTAACACATTTTTAAAGAAACTGTTGCATTAAAAACTTGTTTATTTTATTAAAGAGCTAAAGGAATGCCACTGAACTTGATCACCTTTAGAGGCCACCAGAACCTCTGTTGGGTACCAGCTCTGCCCTGGGAGTCCTCAGGATCATGTGAGCTCTACATCAGACCTTCATTATCTAGGTTTTGAAGGACTTTCCACCTTTCATAAAACAGGACAGGTGGTCAGAGCATATAAAGAAACTGAAATTATCTGGGCAACTACAGAGGGAACACAGAAACACAGAAATGTTTAGCAATCTGTAACTCCTTCAACTCTTCCCATGTTATCTACCCAGTGTCCCCTAATTTAGTGAATTTACCAAGCTGAGTTTACTACTTTCCTACCTTGTTAACATTTATGAAGGATCCATGAGCACGGGCCCTTCCCAAAGGGCAGGAGAAGCTCCTCCTCTGGCTTCTCCCCCAGCGTGGGTGTCCCACAGAGTTGCACAGTGCTGGGTGAGCTGTGTGCCTTTACCTGGTGTGTTTTGCTGCCTTCCCCACTCCTGGCGCTTTCCAAAGAACAGGGTGTGCTGCACACTCACATCTGCAGAGATATCTCTGCCACTCTTAAAAAGGCAGCCAGGGCTCCTTCCTCCACTTTTCTCACTATAGAGCTGTCCCTGAGCAGGGCACTGCAGCACTTAGAGCAAACCTTGATAACAAATCAAAATAGGAGATAGCTGATGTGAGGTTGTGAAAAACTGCTCAGGGCCAGAAGGGAAACATCACCTGTCCCCTCCCTCCCTCAAACCTGCCCTACTGGGTGTGTGCAAAGTTCATACACCCAGTTCATAACATTTCCATTCACAGCTTCTGTAAAATAAATGGCATTTTTAGCTTACCAAAGCCAGAGCTCTCAATTCCTGAGCACAACTCCCCTAACCATAAGAGAGTCAGACGTGGGCAAGAGGGAAACACAAAGGAGGATCAGGATTTAGAAGAGTCCCCTTCTGTTAAGTGCAAAGAGTCTCGTAAGATACCATGAATTTAGGCAGTGCCATTGCTTCCCAGAATTTACTGGGTGTGTTTGAGTAAGAAAAGCCATTCCTGAGAGTGCTGCTGTGCAGAGCAGAGCTCCCACCTTTCTCATGGGTAGGTGGAAGCCAAACACCGTGGCCTGGTGTCCAGAACAGGCTCTAAACCCTTCAAGCAGAGAGAACTCCTCTTCCCACTCACACTGTGGTGTCCAGGCACGTGGACAACCCCAGCAGGGAGGGGCTGGGTCCTGGGCAAAATCACAAACTCACCTTTTGCTGCTAAACAAAACAGACACATCACTTTTGTGAAACAGGGTACAGGGCATAGCTCTGTTCTCTAAATTCGCACAGCAGTTTCAGCTCAACAGCCTTTCACAAGAAGGAATCCACCCTGTAGAACACTTAACCAACCCATCAGATTACTCTATCAATCTAAGTATTTTTCAGATTATAGCTTAAAGCTTCCCTCCTTGCACAATCCCTGATCTGAGTTACCCCACAGAGCACAGTGAAACACGAGGCAGGGCAGGAGCAGCTCTGTCAGGACTCAGCATCCTCTGCTTTTGTGCTGCTCTCCAGGTTCTGGCACCTCCTCACCAGCCTTTTGGAATCTGCACATTTCCTGATAATTCTCCTAAAGTCCATTTCCTGTGTTCCTGCAGATCTCAAAATTAGAGGTTTGCATCTGTAAATTGAGCCTTTTTCCACCTACTTTTCCAGGAAAAACAGCTCAGTGATGGTTTCTGGAACCTCCAGCAGACTTAGCTGATTTTGCCTCCTCAGAACCAGTCTTGTGAGCTGAAAAACCCAGTTCACATCTCTGCTTTCAGAGCAAGCAGTGCACAGGCATGTGTGCAAGCGAACTCACCACTTCTGCTGGCAGAGGCAATAAAGATTCCTTAATTAAAACTGCCTCCACTTTCAGAAGTGCTGCCCATGCCATATTCCTCCCCTTGAAAATCCTTGTAAAATATTGACTGGCGTGTATTCTGTACACATCTTGTAAAAATAACAGAACTTCTGCTTTGAACTCTATTCTGAATCTGGAGTTTGATGAGATTCTTGTGACTTCAGGACAGGAATAGGATGCTGAAACCTTTCCCATCCTGCAATGGGAAACCAGTGAAGTAATGGGGAATGTCAATGTCTGTACCTGTAACACCAGGGACATAATGTGTACCAGTTAAAGTTAGAAGGGAAAGTAAAACAGCCACAGCAAGTACATTTCAAATTGTCCTCTCAACCCAACTCATGTTTTTAAGACAAGTGACCTCTTGTTTTCCATCAACAGAAATTTTTAAGAATACAAAGAAAACAAAAGTGCTGAATAATATTTATTTTACAGTATCATGACATAAATCTCATTAACACTGTGCTTTGTTTAAATATAAAAATTATTCCCAAGTACATTAGTCAAGTAAAGGTTTGTACACCATAGGTGCTGGTGCTTTGGAATTCCAGATGTAGTAATTGGAAGAAATCAGTTCCCGGGCTAAAGGGAAAAAACAGGCAAGAAAAATAAGCATTACAGGGTGCCTCACAATCAGACATTCCTTCATCCAAGTTAAGTGACTACTAATCCATCCTTACCAGTTTACAGAAAAGGTATAATGGCCTCTTTAAACTGTAAGACTCTTACTATTATTTGAAAATCGTTTCTGATAATGAGACATTTAGAGTCTCAGCTTCAATTACCTTTACTAATGTATCAGTCATGAGCTTAAAATTCAAACAGAGGTTAAGTCAAAAGCAGGTGGATGGCTTGGATTTTGTTCAATGAATATAAATTGCATGCTCGATATAAAACATGAAAATGCTGCTTTTTCTCTGTTACAATTTAGGGCTGAGTGTGACCTGTCACAAAATTAACAGTGTACACCAGCTTTTCAAAAGGCATTTACAGAGTTCTGCTACCATGACTGGCAGAAGTTGCAACAGAGAGACAGCTACAAATAAAAATGTTTCCATTAGGCAGAGCTGCTCAGGTTTAATGAGTGCTTTCCATGTGCCATTTTGGGTATTTTTGGTGCAGGCTTGGCAGTGCTCATATGTTAACAAAAAGCAGATTTGGGTTCTGCTTCACACATTCAGTGTAGAGCCACATCCATCAAGAGGTGCTGGTGTGGTGACACTGACAGTACCAGTGTCACCTTACATGCAGGAGCTGAGTTCTGTACCTGGGTACTGCCAACCCACCCAAAATGTCTCTGACAAAGGTGTGCTGCCCTAAACAAGGGGCCAGATTAGGGAGGATCATTGCCTCTGTTCTCTAAAAAAGTTCTGCCATTATGGAGAGCACAGGAACCAGCACAGGACAGAGGGGAGAGAGCCCCAGATAGAGGCTGACTTTGTAAGAGCTCTCACCTCAAAGTAAGAGGCTAGTCCCTACTCTAGAGATGCTTTAAACATCACCAAAAAACCCCCAACTCAAAAGCAGAGAACAAAAGTCCAGCTTCAGTTATGAAATTTTAGTCATTGATACCCAGTTCGTAACTTCAATTCAGTTTTAGCAACTCACATGCAGTAATTTTGGGCTTCCCTGGAACAAAGATCTGAACAGAATGCTGGTCTACATAACACCCAGTAAGTGTGAAGTCTGGGATCCTAAAATACAGCTACAAAAAGAGAGAGAAAACACAAATTAGATGCACATTGTCACCCTTGCTGTGCAAATCCTGGCAATCTGTGTCACATGCTCTAGGTGTGCAAGGGTACTCCAAAGTGACAGGCTCTCAAATCCTCTAGGCAGGAAAACAAAAATCCATGTTGAGAGTATGAGATTTTAAATCAATGTATCTTCAATTGAAGACAATAAAAAACTGACTACTAAGGCCTCTTTTCCCAGAGCCTGTGACTTACTTTTACATAAGCAGTGTTCCCAGTGCACACATAATCAGTCGGGTGCTCTTTGCCTGCAGTGCCGAATGACACAGTTCCAGTCAGGGAAACCTCCAAAGATTTGGGGAACTTCTGTCCTAAAGGCAGACACAGCATCCATTGGATGTCACACAGCTGTGCCCAGGCTGCAGAGAAGGGGCTGGGGGAGGAAGGGCACTCACAGGGCTGAGGTCCTTACCAATGACCCAAACCAGCAGGCTCTTCTCCCGGCACAAATCCAGTTGGCCATAACTAACTTTGTACTCTAACTGAGCAATGGGGCCCCTACATGGGAGAGAGGAGAAATAAAACCACTGCAATTACTATCATTCAGCATTTGTTAATGCCTGTTTTGTTACAGAAAGCCAGGAAATGCTGACAGACATTATTTATGTGCATACAGACCAATCACACCTATCTGAGCACACTGCTAATTTATGGGAAGAAATTACAGAGCAGGAGGAAATCACTGTGCTCTTAGCTCAGAAATCATAAAGGAGCTGTTGATGTTTTAGCTCACTGATAGTGTTTCACTAACACTATGATCAGCATCAGCAACTTTGTATCATTCCATCTTTGAATTTTCATGATAATTAGATGGCAGCACGGTCGTGGCAGCTGACAGAGAGGCTTAGATGAAAACTATCGTTTTAATTTGAAATAACTATATTTTTGATAAGCTGATCTGTAGCTAGGATTAGCAGTCCTAAGGAACAGGTAAACCTGGGTTGGAAGTGATCTCCAGCTTAATCCACCTGGGGGATTGTGGCAGTGTTTCACGTGAGAAGATACCACAGGGAAACAGGATGAACAACAGAAATGTTTGGAATGTTACCAAATATTCTAGTGTAATTCTGTATTCCACCTCATTTCACCAAGCTTGGAGTTCACTGGTAGCACCCTGATGGAGCATAACCTGTTATATTGACTCCTGACAATTTCATTTTGGGAAGATAACAGAGAAATGGAAGAAATTTATTTAGGCTTTCTTTATTCTTACCTGTTAAAGAAAAGTATACGAGCTTCACAGTACTCAAAAGAATTCTTTATGCTTTCATGGAGCTTTAAATTAACCGTTATTTTTATCTGTGATTCCTCTTCAACGAGCTGGTAACATCCCAAAATTGGTGGAACAGGAACCTGGAAAAAACTATATTCATTCTCAAGATATATTAACACCATCATCACAAGATCGCTTATATACTGTTTTCATTGCTAAAAGTACTTTTAAAAAGACTCCAAATACATACAAATTACTGACTGTGATAAACTCATCAGGCTGCTTGTGATAACAGGACTTGGGGGGGCATGCACTTGCTATCTCAGCCAGGATATAATTTGCCTAATTCAAGCATTTAAGTGGCTGATTTAAGGTAAGGGCAGCCTTGCCAAGCAAAGGCACCAGTAACTCCTGAACAAGCAGTTTATTACACAAAAACCATTTAATATAATGTTTTATTATCTATATTGGACTCAAACTCACTCCAGCATGCCCATATGGGCTGATGCCCACACAGGTGTTTTTATTTCTGTTTGAACACTAACAGAAATAGTTGGGAGTGTGCTGTTACCTGGGAAGTGTAGTAACACAGGTTGAAGGAATCTGAAGGAGGAATGAAAGGGAATTTGTAAGGTCCATTGTACACAGAATCATGCAGAGGCTCAGCACTGGTGGACAGCAGCATGGCAGGGTCCACGGAGGTCACACAGTGATGGACCACGATGTCCTGGAGCGGCGGCGCATTCGTCGGGAGGGTCAGGCTGAGGGTGACGTTTGGTGCAGATCCCTCTATGTCACACTTGGGAAAAGGAAGTCAAGACATTATTCTAAAATACCTGAATCAAGTCACAATGAGATGTTCAAAAATAAAACACAGTTTAAGAATTACAAATAAATAAAATCCCTACCAATTTTCATTTGGATTCTATCATTAGGGCTAACCACCAGTATTAAGACATCAGGCTCACACACTTGCTGACAGTTTAATTAATTAGGTTGTTTTTACAACATCCACTTAATGGATTCCAGCGTGCTCTGGATGGCCTCTGTTGATCCCATGCCAACTCTGCCACAGCAGAGTGTCTCTTGTCTCATCCCCAGCAGGCCATGATCACACCTGGGCTTTCTTCTTGCATAAGGCCATCCACCCATCCTGGAAAATGACCTGGGAATTGTCCCACTGAGAGCAGGAAGCTGCTCACCCACACAATCCCTACCAGCATGGCAGGTGGGAAATGGCCCAGGCTTTGGAAGTGCAGCATTTAGGTCAGCCTCCTTTGGAGCTGGGATTCCCACTGGATGCAAATAATTAAATTACCACTTTATTAGCAGGTTTCTCTCCTTGTAAAACACTGGCAATTACAAATACAGTGTGCCAAGATATTATTGTGTGCTTCCTAAGCATAATTCAGAACAAAGAATGAATGATAGTACAAATTAATAGTTATACATTTTAATATATTTCATAATTATTATGGATTTATTTAGTCAATAGTCCTCAATTTGCAATATTAAACAATGAGATATTTTAATATTAAACAATGCCCAGGAAAGCCCATCTCTGCAAGTGTTCAAGGCCTGGTTGGACAGGGTTTGGTGTAACCTAGTCTAGTGGAAGGTGTCCCTGCCCATGGCAGGGCCATGGCAGGGTGTTGGAATAAGAGGATCTTTAAGGTCCCTTCCAACCCAAACCATTCTGGGATTCTACAATGAGAACCACTGTCACATACAAACCATCCAAAATAATTATACAACCAGTTTCTTTCACCAGATTCTTTATCAACTGTTCTTATGTCATGAAACACCAGCATTTGTGGGATCAAAATGTTGTTGTAGTAGAATAAGGAAGAACAGAAAATTAAACTTTCATTTGGCAGGAAAAATAATTTAAAATGCTCATGTAAAGACACTTGTAGAAGACATTTAGACATCTCAGCCTGGATATATTTTGTCTAATTCAGGCATTTCAGTGGCTCATTTAAAGTACGGGCAATGTGCCCAAGGTACCAGTAACTCCTGAATGTGACTCAGACAACAAAAATCAGGAAAATTTTCAACTCAGTTTATCATTTTACATCAAATGAGCATTTATTTTGCACAAAAACTACTTTGCACATCAAATGCTCTCACCTTGCAGTTCACAGTCCCATAAACTTGCCACGTGTCCACCACATCCCTCTGGTCATACTGCATACACTTGACCTTCTCAGTGATGCAGACATGAACCTGAGGTTTGCCCTTGTAGGTGCTGGATCTCCAGGCTGGCTGCCCCTTATCCGCAGGCATCTCCTGGATGTCCTCGAAGGAGCTGTTCAGGCTGCGGATGTTGGTGTTCAGGGGGGTGCCCAGGGGACAGGCCTGGATCAGCAGATTTCGGAGCTGCCCGATCTTGGCGCTCAGCTCAGCCTCGTTTTTCCGGCTGGGAGAGACGTAGTCCATGATGCCCAACAACAGAGCCAGTCCCTGTGAGAGCCCACTGACAGTCAGGAGGGGCGGCCGTGGCTCCAGGGTCCCCTCCACCAGTGGGACACAGGCGTAGATGAGGCCACTCTTGTGGAAGGCCAGCACGGGCCAGAGCTCCCCCGCGGCGCTGGGCACGGAATACGTGCAGGAGTGGTTGATCTGGGTGCAGGTGTCACGCTGCTCCACGAAAAGGTGCTCGTCCACCAGCCTCAGCTGGAAGAGCAGGGCCTTGAGGAAGGCGCTGTCCGAGGGGATGGGGACGTGCGTGGAGCCGTTGAAGGTCTCGGCACGCAGCTCGACCGTGGGGTAGCGCCTGCGGGGAGGGAATTGGAACAGCTCAGTGCCACATGCCTTTGTGCCACCCGAAATGTCACCCCAAAACAGAGCTGGCAGAACCACCCAAGACCTCTTCTGGCTGCAAAAGCATTACGGAAGTCTTTGGATTACTGATATTGGGTTTCTCGTCATTGTTCAAACAACTCCCCAAAACCTACTGGGCCTAAAAATAATCTCGTGTAACCTGCAGCAAGTTGATAGAAGCAGTGGTGGGATCAGAACACAAATCACTGTCAACAAAACCATTCCATGAGTAGTTAGGATTCTTTCTAGCAAGTCTAAACTTTGAGTAAATACATTCTTATGAGCAAATACCTATTTTTTAAAATAAAATGTGAATCTGTCCGTCTATGCTGGCTGTCACTCAAAGGTGCAGGACTTCTGTACGACGCTAAGGAATGACTCCCACCAGTGCAGAATTTCAAAATATTTCTAAGAGGTGAGATCGCACTGAAGACAAGTTCTCAGATATTTAAGAAAAATGGATGTTCTAAGTAATAAAATGCAACTACAACAGCATTTTGCCTAGAGTATACTAGTGCTACAGCTTTGCTGCTATAACAATAATAACAATAATGATAAAAATAATTCCACACCACACATGCAATATATGTGACTTAAAACTTTTATTACTTTTTTATCATTTCATTTTATCAAGTATTTAAGATGTAATGATACTATCATGGACAGAGGTTTTGTACAATTTAGAACTGCTATGTTGTACCAATACATATATTTAATTTCAAATTTTCTAGATATAATATTTGAGGAATATCATATTAACTGTTTAAAACTATATCTGGGATTTTTTTTGTCCTGCAACAGTATTTTTTTTTAAAGTGGAGTGGGATGAATTTCTTTTCAAAGTAACGTAAATCCATCAAGAGGAACTGAGGAGTTGTCTTTTAATAAATAGCTGAGAAAATAAAAATACATTACTTCCATGAATGAACTGGTTTTGCCCTGGTTTGGAACTGCAGACTCCCCTGAGTGTCTCTTACATGAAGTTTGCTGACAGCCTGGCTTTCCTACATTCTGTTTTGTGGATCCCCTCAGCAGTTATGCACAGACTCTCAAAGTGCCCATCACAGGTCACACACACAAAATTAAATCTCCTTTTGGATCATCTTGAAGCAGATGTTCTCAGAGGTTTGTTTGCACTCAGAGCCATGCTTGCACGCCAACATGGGAAAGAAAAACTGCACAGATACACAAAGGCCCTCATTTGGTGTCCTTTTCATACCATCTTTTTGAGGACACATTGACAGTCTGCTTCCTAAATTGCCATGGAATTTGCAACCCCAGCAACGTGGGACTTTGTGATATCTATGACCTCCATCTGCAGCACTTCCCTCCTGCTCTGAGCACTTCCATGGATCTTATCCTGTTGCCTCCAAGTCTCACCTACATCAACTTCTCTCAACTGAGTAGCTGGAGGTAGCTACACTTCCTCAGGCTTATTTTCAGTGACTGTGCTTTTTTTTCTTTGATTCCTAATCAGGCATCAAGGGCTTTTGGGGTTGTTTTTTTCTGGTAAGGGAAAAGCAAACATAGAGCAAAGCCAGAGCTACAAAATTCGTAAACAGGATACAGATGACAGCAAAACACCTCCCTGTGGTCTCACATTTTATTCTGAAGAGCAAAGAAACAAAGTGGTTTTACAGCTCTAGAATTTATGAGGCTTTGCAGAGCCAGAGTGTTGATAAGAGGCTATGTGTAACCTTGGTGAGCTATGTGTAACCTTGGCCAACATTTCCAAAACAAGGGAAGAGGAGATATTTCAGTCTGGTTTTGTCTTAGTCAAGTCCCAGTCTCCCTGCTCCATTTGCTGCAGCTGTCCCCACACCACAGCAGCCTCCTCCTCCTCCTCCTCCCACTAAATTTTACCAACTGAGTCATTAGATCATTAGTTAGCCCTTCAGATCCCTTCAGTTTTTCAGTATTCCCTTCTAGAAAGTGATGCAGACTTAAAAAAAAGAGATGAAAGTTTCCAGGGATGAATGAGCATCGGTGACTGAAGAGAGAGACCATCCTTGTTGCCTGAATTAAGTTATGATCAGCTCAAAAAAAAAAAGAAAAAAAAAAAGAGGGGGATGCTTTGATGTCCCCGATGCCTTCCCTGAGGTCAAAGATCAGGGCTCACGTATCTCCAGCTGAGTGCCTAAGTCCTGAAACCAACAGTTTCCATGTGATCTGGGCATTCTTTATATTGTCTGCGTGCTTTGTTGAATTTAAGGTCAGTTAGGAGGATAAACTTGGGGCTTCCACAGCCCTATTATTTCCTCTGGGAACTTGAAAGATCTAAGTCTGGAAATCACTTGAAGCATCGAGGATAGTTTGCCCTTTTCAAAGGAGTGCTACTCCTTGTCTCTGCCGCTCACTGGGTGACAAGTCACTCCAGACATCCCTGTCACCAGGCCCCCCCTGCTCCGTGGTGATTACACTCCCTGAGGTTTTGGGGACAAGGTTTTCTCTTTATCTGTGTTTGTAGAGGGGAGGCTTCATCTCTAGTCCTGTAGGTAATACAAGCACCATAATACTAATCCTAAAACAATCAGAGAGTGTCCAATGGAGAGATCTGTCTGCACCTGAAGATGGAAGATAGTCTCCTTACTCTTTTCTTTGTTGATTTTTTTTTTTTTACTCCCAGATTCTCTCTTTGGTTTTACTGAATTCAGACTAGGTCACTTTATCTGGGTCTTTTTCTTTTTTTTTTTCCCTACTTTCCATAGCCCCAGTTATTTTTCTTCTCATTGTCTGCATTTCTCTGAAGTCACAGAAGAAAAAAAAAAAAGGGTAACAAATTTTGCCAGCCCAACAAAAGTAACCTCCTAGCCCAAAGTCTTCCTTTTATACCTACAAGAATTCTGAATAAAAATGCTTCCTTTGGAGGACTCTTCAGTGTTCAATAACTTAAAAGTCCTCCAATAACTTAAAAAATGTATTTATATGCAAAAATTAGCATCAAATGGAAAGCTGAATTTCTGTCTGAAAGTACTCTGTTTTTTGTACAGCTACAGAACAACATGAAGAGAATAAAAGTAAAATGCAAGCAATAATACATGCTTTCTACTTTGTCCATTTTGTTAATCCGACAGTATTTCACAATCACTGCCTTGTCCTTTTCCATATTAGGATAGAGAAGAGCTGGGCAAAATGTTTACCGTGACAAGCAAGAAAGAGGAACAGAGCAAGGAAACTCACGTGCACAACGCAGAAGTTGTGAAAAAGCTCCCATATTTAGTTAAAAGCACATTATGTGACCTTGATTCTAAACTTTCGAAAATCGGAGTCAGACACGCACAGCAGCGAGCGGCGCTGGGACGAGACGAGGGATTTATTCAGTATCAGATGGTTTTGGTGTTTTTGCATCTGTTTTGGGGGCCGAACCCCGGCCCCACAGGGCAGCAGTGTCCCCCAGGACACCCAAACCCCCAGAGCACCCGATCCCCACGGGGCACCAGGATTTCCTTCAGGGCTTCCAGACCCCCAGAGCACCCGATCCCCCCAGGGCACCAGGATTTCCTTCAGGGCATCCAGACCCCCAGAGCACCCGATCCCCCCAGGGCACCAGGATTTCCTTCAGGGCATCCAGACCGCCAGAGCACCCGATCCTCCCAGGGCATCAGGATTTCCTTCAGGGCATCCAGACCCCCAGAGCACCCGATCCCCCCAGGGCACCAGGATTTCCTTCAGGGCATCCAGATCGCCAGAGCACCCGATCCTCCAGGGCATCAGGATTTCTTTCAGGGCATCCAGACCGCCAGAGCACCCGATCCCCCTCAGGAACATCCGCGCTCCCTGAGGGCCTCCGCTGCCCCCAGTGCGCCCGGTTCCCTCCACAGCACCCGGACCCCCAAGAGCATCGGCTCCCCCCAAGAACACCCGGTCCCTCCAGGGCACTCGGATCCCTCAGAGCACCTGGATCCCTCTTCGATCACCCGAACCCCCCAGGGCACCCAGCCCGACCCTCGAACCTGCCCAGCCCGCCGTGTCCGCGCCCCCTCCCGGTACCGTCGCTACCTGGAGAAGAGCACGGCGCCGCCGGCCGCGGGGTCGTGCCTGAGGAGCCACAGCGCCCGCAGGGCCATGCCGACTGTGGCGACAGTAGCGAAGGTGTCGGTGATGCCACCGGTGCCGATGGCGGCCGGGGAGGAGCCGCGGCCGCGCCGTGACCGCCCGGCGCAGCCCCATTTCCGGCGGGCGGAGGCGGCGCCGCGGCCGCCGCTGCTGCT
>VWZV01001296.1:0-38219 GCA_013397155.1 Irena cyanogastra
GGCCACGGCAGGGCCACCCAGCCGGGCCAAGACACAAGCCAGGCCGGACCTAGTTACCTTCTTGCCTGCCGGGGAAGAAAGATGAAGTTCCTGGGTTTTTTCGTCTTTAACAGGTGTTTTTCACAGAGGCATGTCCATCTCCTCAGTGGACCAGCTGACTGTCAGAGACACACAAACCTTTTGCCTCACTTCCCAAACTCCTCCCCTGTCAAACTACAACAAACTATGAGGAATGTGTAAGGGAAGACAGTTTGGATCAGTTCTGCCTCAAGCAACGGCAAACCCATCCATGGGATTGTTTTTGCTCAAGACTGGGGTGCACTTGGTGAGTGATGTAGAGGGATGGAGAAACAAAATGGGTACCTCAGGGGGATTTGGTTTTTTTGCGTGAGAACAGCGTGTAATGTTGAGCTGTGTGATACGAGTTGCCAAATGACACTGCCACTGCATGCCATAACTCCATGGACAATGAGGATGGACTGCGCCAGATACACCAGTCATGAGCTCCTGATGTAATTTGCAACCAACCAACATCACTCCAGTCCGCCTGCCCTGGAAGACACCTGGGACAGATAGAACCCATAGCCATGGACTAAATTAACTCAACAGACATCTTGGGGGAATGTCCATTGACTACAGAAATGAGAGCTGTACTTTTTGTGTGTGTGTAGATATATATATAAGATACACATATATTTAAATACATACACATGTATATAGTTGGAAGGAGTAGGACCTGGGCATGATGTACATGGTATAAAATAAGGGGTAGGAAATGTCCTGGTTCTGGCCAGGACAGGATTAATTTTTGCAGTAGTCAGGAGTGGGCATGGCCAGGACCTGGAGGTTATTCTGTACCCCCTCAAGTCACTGCTGGGGGTAAGGGACTCTCTTCCAGGGAGAAGGGGTTACTTCCAGTTGAGGAAACGTGGCAGGGGGAGAGAGAGCCATCCAGTATTGTCTATTGTCAGGGATATTCTGAGTGAATCATTTCTTTCTCTCATTACTATTGTGCTGTTACTGTTAGTTTTCTTATCTCATAGCTGTTTTCAGTAAATTATTCTTATCTCAACCAGCGATCTTTGCCTTTTGTGCCTCCAATTTTCCACTCCATCCTGTTGGGGGAAGTGAGAAGTGAGTGGTTTGGAGAGTCTTGGTGAGGCACTAAATCGGGGAGCACCATTCCTTAATCATGAGAGGTGTGGATAAAAAAAAAAAATCCCCTTCAGACTGAACCATTCTCTTGGATGGACACTCCCACTTCATCCTATAGAGCCTTCCATGCTTTACTAACTGCAGAAGCCACACTGAACATGTGTGCTGATGACTACCAGGGTCACCGACTTTCAACCCCTTTCTGCCTCTCTGAAGAGCAGTTATCAAGCAGCAACGTTGCATCTAAGGAAGAACATGACAGAATGGCCTCAGCACAGGAGAAGAGAGGCTGTATGGGCTCCATCCCTACCAATCCCAGTATCCTTTCTCAGAGAATAATCAACATTTACACCCACAGAACTGCATAACAAAGGAAATGCATACAGAAACTTTTCAAGAAGACTCCTTCCTTCTACAGCAATTTACAGTTCAATGATTTGTAGTTCAGAGACAATTGCCACTAAATTGCAGTGGAATTCCCTTCCACAAACCTACCCAGTCTTCCTAGTAACATATAAGCTTCTAACATCTACAAGCATTTCCACAACTTACAACATCTGCCTTTGTTTGTTCTGCACCCACCACCTAACATTAGTTACAGGCACCAACATCTTCTGTCAAAACAGGTGTCTGTGTGGGAAGTGTTAGTCACCTTACACAAAATTTTATAGATCTATGTCACATATGCCTAAATGAACACCTTAAGGAATCAAAAAATATAAACCCACATCCTCAAACAAAACTAAAATCCAAAAGCACCAAAGAAAAACTGTGGGAGAACTTCTCTGTTGCTTTAAAGGTTTTAGCCAGACTGTTTCAAGATTCACTGCAAGTTGATAAGAGCTAACAAATGTTAACTTCTTATAAAAAGCAGCAGCAATATCATGACTCTAACACTTAGAGACTCATAGGAAAAAATAACTAGTAATTCTGAAATCTTAAAGAGTGATAAATCTTTTCTGATGCCCTGCATCATGTTACATGACAATCTGGAACAAACTCATTTTGCTGGCATACACTGATTTAAGAACAATGAAATGGAAATTGTCCCAAAAACCTTTGTGCCAAATCAGATATCTTCTGTCCTGCCACAGACACTGTCATGTTGGTATAAACATTGCATGATGTGTTCTAGCCAGTTTGACAGAATTGCAGCAGTGAGCTCATGCCTGATCTAGATTAAAATTTCTGCTACAAACTGATCCAGCACTGAATAGAATCATTATTAATGAATAAGAAACCTCAGTGCTCTGGCAAACATGAGGGTGAAGAATGCCTAACTTTCCTTTTGCAAAATACATTCAAGACCAAGAAAGGATCAGGGCTGACATGCTCAATCTGTTATAAATAAATCTCTACACATCACTAAGACTGTTTGCTTTTCTTTTCTCAGAGCTGGTGTAATATTAGTGAATTACAGACTATAAATCTTGTTTTCAGGACAAAGAAAACTCTACTCCCTGAGGGTCTCTCAAGGAGTGCTTCAAAGCAACTCACCTTGCAGGACTGGAGTTACTTTGGCTCTAAAGGAGAACGAACAGTTATGTGACCTTCCAGCACATGACTATGACTTCACCTTGACTTATTTGTAGTTATAAATAAGTAAAACCAACTTTGTACAGCTAGAAAAGATACAATTATGCCTAATACGATAAGTGCTGAAAGTTATTTGCAACGCTTAGGAATCAACAAGAAAAGCTGTAATTCAAAGGAAGGCATATCTACCAGGATATAGAAAAGGCAGACCTGTGTACCAGGCAGCAGTCAAGTCTTCTGCTTTCAACAAAAGCTTTGGACAGCAAACTAATGCTGTCAAATGCTAAACAATACCATTTTCTCAAAGACTGACAGATAATAAATATCAAATTTGTTTCATAACTATTACACAACAAAATAAATGCAAGACTTTCAATGTGGGAGAGAAGAAAAAGTGTCTTTTTTAAATTAAAAGTTTCAACTGGACATGTCATAAAAAAAGGAAAATCTATGCTCTTGCTGAAACTCTAATACAATAAGAGAGATGCAAAGTATAAAGGATTTCTGGAAGTACAAATAATTATATGTGAAATAAGATTTATTTCTTTAAAAATGTTTTACTAGGTTCTAAACTGAACAGTGCAAAGACTGAAAGATTTTTTTTTAAACTACATACATTAATCCCAGTAAAAAGCCTTTTCCCCTGATGACCTAAGAATTGACTTATTTAACAAGCCCTTATCACATATTCTTACAAAGACAGCTCTACTACATGGATATAATTTCTATTTTACACAAAAAAATGAGGGAAGAATAGCAAGTAACTTGCCCAAAGGCTGAGAAGAACAGAGTTGTTTCTTAAAGCACAAATCAACCACCATACCATCGCCCTTCCTGGCTGTATCAGAATATGAACACTTAGAAAAGCAAAACTGCATTCTATAATTTAATGGAATAAAAAAGGCAAGTACAGTTACAAACCTCTATTTTGTCTGTTTTGGCATCTCCCCAGTATATTTTGCTTTCTGCATAATCCAGTGCCAACCCATTTGGCCAGCCTAGTGAGGTATTCACCAGCACAATTCTGTCTGAGCCATCCAGTGCTGCCCTCTCAATCTTTGGGATTTCTCCCCAATCAGTCCAGTACATGTACCTGCAAAGGAAACAAAACCGTATTTAACCAAACCTCCAATATTTTTATAGCTTCTTCTGGACTATTCTTCCCCAAAACCACAAAGCACACAAAAACTTGTACCTCCAAACAAAAAGTACTTCCTTACCTAGGTAAGAATGCCCAAACCATTCAGAAAGAATTGGTATGTAAACACACAAAATTCCAGTATCAGTCTGCCCAGCGAGACAATATAACCAGTGCTATTAGCTAGAATAAACAAGCTGATTCATGCAGTCCACAAAAATATTTTTAAAAATATTAAAATATAGACACATAAGGTGACTACTCAGGTGGTCAAAATAGAGCAGCAGTGCTTGTGCCTTGGAGCCTTAACTTTCCGAGAATCCCAGTATTTTCATTTGGAAAGCTCAGAAGTTTACCACTGCATCCCATTATCTACACAGAAGCAGACAGAGGTATCTTCTTTGCATGACTAATATTTTAAAAAATGCTCACAAATAGCTCCTCACCCAACCATGGGATCCAGCACAATAGCTCTGGGTTCTTCCAGGTCTTCTGATATCAAGATTTTCCTCATGGTCCCATTAAGCCTTGTGACTTCAATGCGATCTGTGCCGGTGTCCGTCCAGTACAGGTTGCGGGCCACCCAGTCCACAGCGATGCCATCAGGGTGCGCAATCTGAGTGGTGACCACAAACTGGCTGCCCGAGCCATCAAGGAAGGAGCGGCGGATGGCCCTTACTTCGTCATCTGTCCAGTAGATGTATCCTTCCAGAGGATCGAAATCAATGGCGATGGCATGGCGGATGTCCTCCAATGGCAGCACAATGTCCGTGAAATCAGGGGTGTCCAAGGAAATGCGCCTCAGGTCCGTCCGGCGGGCCAGGAGCAGCAGTGCAGTGGCACCTGAAGGAACAGGACAAACACAAAAACCTTGCAAACACTGTGCAAGAGGCCTGGAAATAGAGAACCTGAGTCTGTTCTTTCCCAACAAAATGGTCTAGCTACTTTGATTTCACAGGACCTAACCAAACCGCTGGGTACCAGCGGAGAATTCCTCTCCAAGGCTTCAAATGTGAAGCTGCTCACAATGTCTCTGCTTATTCTTCCGCAGAAGCAGTCAGATGCGTTTACAGAGAAAATTCAGTAACTCTTTCCTTTCCCAGACTGTATTATGTTGCACATATTCTCTATCCATGTCGTTCCCTCCAAATCACTGAAATGATATGCAGAAACTATGCTGCTATTTTATGCAAATCAACAGATGGCCTGCAACCTCTTAGATGAGAAATCAATTATTTACTGACTGTTTGCTGCTGTCGATGAGAGGATAACCACGACAAATAAGTTGTATGTTTCAACGACGCCTGATCAAAGGAAAAAATGTAACATAGAACACCACAAGTAAACATCTCTTGAGAAGCTTTCATTGGAGGAGTCAGATTTGGGAACAGACCACGGTGCAATGACTATGCAGAGCAGGAGGGCTATCACCTTCTCCCACATTCATTAAGAACAAGCTTATTGAAGACGTGAAGATAAATAACAGTGTCTTATAAAGTCATTTTGAGCCGAAGCACACAAAAGCCTTGCTGGCTTTTGGATCAAAAGTCAGAATCACAATAAATAATGAAGACCAGCTTGCACTGCAGATGTTTTCACATAGGCAACACAGCATGTTTAATGGTACTATCAATGACAGTTGCACTTACCGTGTCCAATCTAATTCATTTTCATTTAGTTGTCTATTCTTTGTCACCAGTTTTCAAGGTAATGAAGGATAAACAACCACCACACCCGATTCCAATTAAACTGGCTTATCAGTTTGGAGTCTTAGGGAGACAAGAGCAGCTCAGGCCTGAGGGAAGCCTGAGCTAAGGTGAAAAATGCATGTATAATTGCAGGCAAAGTGTGGCGCAATGGTTCTCCTCAAAGTCTGAGAGGACAGGCTTCGGCAGGGACTGATGGAGGATGAAGGAGAGGGTGGGGAAGGCTTAGGAAAACAAATGCATGAACATGCAGTGAAAATGAGCAATTGCCAAGTCACATTGTGTCCACGTCTTGATTTTGTTGTGTAAGAGGTATAAATAAGAGCTACAACTGAAGTAAGTTGGTGATGAAAGAAGAATTTTGGTGTCTGATGCCAAACTCGTTTAAAAAAAAGACAGTAATTGATGTTGGTTCTAGCTGAAACCTCACTGGTGCCAAACCTTGGAAAGATGCCAAAGCAGCCATTGCTTCATTTACAGCAAGTTTAAGGTGTTAAAAACCTCTAAGACATTTTCACAGGTGCTGCAGGAAACAGCACCTTTCAGCAACTGAGGTTGAGGATACTATTACAAGTGTTTCTGATCGGTAGTCCAGAATGGACTAACATCAGCTTTGGGATTCTCTGCCCTAAAACACCTTGTGCTCAGAAATATATGTACACACACTACTCAACTGTTCTTCTAGTGAGTAACTCTTATGCATTAATAAATCAGGAGGGAGAAACCTGTAATTACATGGCTGTGTATCCTTCAAAATACTGTAAAGCATGAGACACAGCCAATGGAAAAAAGGCCTGTTAGAAAGGTTTTTTTATAATTACAGAAGCAATTAATCTTGACACAGCAGTCTCTATGTACATCTGTATTTGTTGCTACTGAGTACAACAAAAAATTCCGCATCAAGATTCAAGCAGATAGATGCATTATGTTCCTAGAAAGTCTTAGTATATAACTAATCCCTACAATTTAGGTTCAAGGAAGAAAGAAACCCCTACTACATTTTCTTAGCAACTTCATTGCTAGGTCATTTATCCAACCTGATATTTAAAAATAATAATGACAACATATTAAAAAGCCTAAACAATGACACCTTTTTTGCATTATCAAGTAAACCTAAGGTTGAGTAAATGCCCTAACCTCAGAGTTCAAAACATATATATTATCTACCATATACAGAAAAAGTGTAAGGCATAATTTAAAAATAATTTGTGTGTTCTGGCTGAAGCTAACAGTCATTTCACAGAACCAATGCCAGGTTTCCAAAAAGACTCAAGTCAGTATAACCATGCCCTTGCTCTAACTCACCCTTAAAATTGACCAATTGACCTTCCCATTCTTCCCAAAGATGACCCATTTTGACAGCTTCAGTACCATGCTTTCAGCCTGCAACACTGTTGTTTAGTCAAACAACCCACTGTGTTTAAGTTTTAATTCAGCACTGGGAAATGACTGGCTTTCAACTAACCCGTGTTATACACTGTAGAATCCTGAGCTAAGAATTTCACGGTCCTTATCTGGTGGCTTTGCCAGCATTCCAATCTCTCCATCAAACACCAGCCCTCCAACCAGGCAATAAAAAGTTTAAAGCTTACTTCAGAGCTATTACCCAAACATTTGCAAACCAACACCTCAGCTGCTTAGTTAGATCAGCAGTCATTCGCTCAGGAAAAAGAGACCAAGCAGCAGAGAAGCACCACACCTCCAGGAGGCTGAGGGAAAGATCACTGTGAACACCTTCAGGCTTGTCCTGACATTAGCAGAAATAATAAATACAAGAGCTGGACGTATTTATAGACTGATCCCATTACCGCCTTGATAACAGCCAGGGAAAAGAACCCCAGGTGGTCTCAAAAGTGTGGCAAATACCAGCTGTGCAAAGTTTACCTGGCTAGGCACTGATCACTACTCAAAGATGCTCAAGTTACTCAAGGGTGCCAGGACATGACAAAACCAATCAATCAATTTTGTTCACTTCTACTCCAAAGGCCAGTTACAAAGCAAAAGCTAAGATGACAGCAGGATCTCCAGACCTCTTGCCTTGCCTCTCTAAAAAAAAAAATCAAGCCTCTAAAGATGAGCATGAGGGAGAGAATATCACAAGTA
This sequence comes from Irena cyanogastra, assembly GCA_013397155.1. Lineage (NCBI taxonomy): Eukaryota > Metazoa > Chordata > Aves > Passeriformes > Irenidae > Irena > Irena cyanogastra. Next base: position 7,639 of record VWZV01001296.1, read on the forward strand.
CAGAATCAAATTTCAAAAAAAGAAAAAGACAATGCAGGCTGCATGCAAGCATAACTTTAGTTTTGGCACTTTTTAAAATTTATCAGCACTTATTAGGAGAACTGGAACAAGCCACAAACATACAAAACACCTCAAACCTCAGCTAGCTTAGATGCTTTCAAAGGGTACATGGAGGCTGCAGCCAGAACTCTGACCTCACACACATATGCAGACCTGAGGCAGTTCTCCATGTTTCTAAACCATTCAACTTGTGGACTAAGCTCAAGATTCTTTTTAGCAGTGCCTCAAGTCATAGGATATTCAAGATAGCTAGCGATTTTTTGAAAGCCAGTCCCTTACTTGTCTAAATATGGACATATAAGCCTTACTATTCCACACTCTTAGTTTTCAGAGCTTTAGCCTACTTTTATTAAGGACTTTAAAAGCTGGGATTACAAGCTCACCAATGGTGCATTACATTAATACTGGAACTAATATCTGCCTCAAAAATTCACTATAAAAATTCTAAATAATTTAAAACTGTGTGTTACCTGAAGTCAAAGGAAGGGGGAGAAAGGGGGAAGCAGAGCAAACATGAAGATACATGCAACGGCACAGCTTTAAGTGCAATGCCCTTCTAACCTTTACAATTAATTACATCTTCTCAATGATATACAAGCCTCAGTCATTTGTAAGTTATTGAACTTTAAAACCATCAGTGGTTGCTGAGCTACACAAACACACACTCAGGAATGCATACAAAAGAAGTGCTAGACCTAAGACATGTATAATGCATTCCCTGTATCTGAGAAATCACGATTATTAATACATCCCAAATAGAATTACTTCACATTTGACCAAAATATTTAATTCCTAAATGTTTTTCCCCAGTTTTGAAGTCACCATTGTGAAAAAGAGCCCCTGATACAATACAAACGAGTTTTTCATGCAATCTCAACCTTAAAACTGCAAAGGCAAAAGACCATGCATCTGAAATTAATTACATATTTCTTCTTTCCTTTAAAAGAAATTAAAGAACGAAGGTGTGAAACTAACATTTTGATCCATGCTGTCAAATAGGGATCCTGGCTAAAGCAAATTAGGCAGTGGACAGCTCTAAATTGCAAAAGGAAGTGCAAAATTCTGCTTCTTGCCTCCTGGCCTACCAGGGAAATAGGATGTGAGTATTCATGGGCAAATAAAGACTCTTTTCCTGGAAGAGAACAGAATGGCCAAAGCAAGGCTGAAATCGAAGAGCAAAGCACTGCTTTTTCTTCATGAGGCAACTCGCACCTCCTCTCTCAGCTGAAGTCACCACTTGTTTTCTCAGTTTAAACGATGTTTCACTATTGGCAGGAGCAACTACAGGACACAAGTAAAACTCCCTACAGGCAAAGACAGAAGCCAAGCACATGGACAGAGAGATCTTCAAGCACTAGTAAGAATGTACCTCCAATGACAAACTCATTTATATAAGAAAATTCAAGTTTGTCTTACAACTGTTATAGATATATAATGAGATGATTTGCTTTCGCAATTAAGGGATGAGTATTGTGTGTATATTAAGAGAAGCTTTATTGATGCATAGTTATGTTATTGTGGTTTGCTGTTTAGATATCTTCTGTTCTCCCCATAGTCCCCTCCCCCATCCCTGTACTGTTGCCATCAGACAGCCTTATCTAAGACAGGTAGAAAGAAGGCGTGTACATATACCTCTTGCATGGGGCAGTTGAGAATGGAAAAGCTTGTTGCTGGGGGGATGTGGCATGACAACACCTGACCCTTCGATCAAGTTGCAAGGAAGTAGTCTCCACCAATAAACGGCAAAGAAGAATTGACTGACAGACTTTGGGAGGAACCAGGGTTGACTGCTGCAACCCCCCCAGGGGTAAAAAAGGCAGAACAGCCATTTCTGTGGGTGAGCTGCCCAGCAGGCAGCCACAGGGGGGAGGGGCTCTCAGTGCTGTTATTTTTCCTTATTTAGTCCTTTTGTTGGATTTTATTGTAAAGGTTTAATAAACCTTTTAAAATTTTAAAAGGTGAGCAGTCATTTCTCACACAACTATCAAAAGATCATTTAAACGTAGCACTGCCAAACTCAGAAGAACAGCACACACAATACTGAAAAGAGAAATTCCAGTATGTTTTGCAGAAGAACAATACATTACCAAGAATATGACACAAGGTGGTAAAAGCTCTGTGGCAGAAGACCTGAGTCCTGTCTGGGTGCTCAGAAAGGACTCTGTACTTCACATGTTACTGATAGAGGAGTATCTGGCGGCCATGAAATAACTTACTTTGCCTCTCCTCTGCTCGAGGGACAGGGATTTACAAACTTTAACCTAGGCAATGGAGAAGCTAAAACCTTGCTACAAGCCCACGTCTCACTATACTTCATTGTTTTGATTTGTACTATCGGGTTTTAGAAAAAGTTTATTCTAAGTTTTATTCTAAGGTAGCACTCCTTCCTAAAACACTGTGGAGAAATCTTTCAGACTTGGAATGTGCGTGTCTCATTGTATTTACAGATCTTATCAGAAATAGTAAAATTCCTCTAAGGTATGATTAAAAAAAACCTACAAAAATGGAGAAACTAGCACCAGGAGAAAAGCAAGGGAGAAAAAGATTTCCTATAAACCAAGATTATTCAAAAACACTAGGTTGTCACGGAAACTGCTCAGGGAGGGTCAGCCAGCCTCACCTTTGGCTGCCAGGATCATCTGTCAATGTCAAAGTACTGCAAACGCCACAAACACACACTTAAAATTCACCCATCAAAATCTTTCCAGCGCAGGCCAGTATTCTTCACAGCACAGCATGAAATGAAGCTTTGTCTTCAAAGAGGCTCATTTCACCATGAAACAATTTGGTCTAGGAACCAGTCTGATTTTAGTTTACTGCTAGAAGACAAAAACCATCTTAAAGAAGAGAAACTCAGCCTAATTTTTCACCTTTCTTCACTTATCAGTCACCAGTCTCTCCCATGGTCATGTACACATTCTAATTGCAAATGGAGATTTTGATCAGCACTGCAGCATTACAGATGTATACTGAAACTGAGGTAAAAAATGTTCACTTCTCAGGGTTCAGCTCTACTTTCACAGCAGATATAGAGAACAAGCAAGTACAATGGGAAAAAAACCAGCCCAAGAAACTAGAATCAATCCCCCACCTCTGCACATCTGAAAATGAGAAAACAAATTTATTTCCCAGGGGTCCTCAAGGAGCCTAAGAAAGGAGCCACACAGACAAGTCCAGATTTACATCTTGAACTCTGCTCTATGGCTACTCCAGCTCTGTTCAAGTGCCATGCTCTCCTCTCTCCTCCAAATCAGTAATTGCAGCCTTCGCAATTACAGGAAGAAATTCCAGGGGATCTGTGCCTTGAAGAGCTCTGGAAAGCTTAAAAAGCTTTCACAAAAGCCCTAAGCCTGCTTAGGGATCTGCACCTCCCTTCAGGGAGAGAAGAGTGGGGGGGAAAAAGTAAAATTTTAAAAAAATCACTATTTTTGGGCATGTTCAGCTCTAAATGCTGAACTTCTTGCATGAGTATGTCAGAAATTAGCCTTGCACAGGATCAAAACTGCACAAAACCAATGGACCTGATGAATAATTTTAGTAGGTTGTTTCATCTGAGTTATGTGCTGTCTCCTTTCTAAGGCCAAGCTAAATAAACAGTCTCAATTTTGTCCCCTCTTCCCACCCTTTTTTTCCTGAAAAGGCAGAGGCAGAATGTTCCCAAAACATAGAGCAGCAGAATGGTGGTTTAAAATGCAACATGATATTGACAAGCATGAGAGAAATGTTCCTGTATAAAGTTTTTTGCATACAACTGGACAAAATACTGTAGCAATTTTGTTAACAATATTTCTAGTACAGTGGGGGCTTATATTCTGTAAATACATGTAAATACATGTTATGGCTGACTGGGAATATAAGTTCGGCTTCTCATGTTCAGGAAGTGGGAGAAAAGAGCAACATCTAGAAATTCTGAGACATATGAAATGGCTAAAAAAAAGTGAACTGATGATTCTGAATATCTCTGCATGAGAAATCCTTCTAATAAGGTTCTGGGGTGGATTTTTAATACCATTCCTCTACTTACCTTGGTAATTTACTTTGATACACTGGAATTTATCTGTGTATATCGAGTATTTTTGAAAAAGCATATGTATTTGTGTCACATTCTGACTACATACAACCAATCCAGAGCAGTATTATTGAAGCTTCTCCTTAAACCAAGGGAAATGGAAGAAAAACATCTTGTTTGTGTATTGGGAAATTCTTATAAACAATCCTGCCAGGGTAAATTGGGAGCTCTTTTTCACATAAAAGCGGCAATTTATTTTAACAAGGTTCACAGAGACACACAAAAATAATCAGCAGGGAGCATGAAATAGCATGAAATTAAAGAAAACTCTGAACATATCTCACAAACCTAAAATAATTTTGAAAATATAAAACTCCAATTAAAAAAATAATTTCTGTATACATTTTATTTGGCTTATTTACATTAATCTCTGCTGTATAATTTCTTCCTCTATTTATTTCTGTCCTAGGGAGATGATCTGTATGAAAGATGGTTATTTATGATCCAGCTAATTATCTCCCAGTGTTAATTTTGAGCCTGTTAGTGTACTACAGCAACCACAACACAACATCACAAGACCTACACTTACAAAATACAATTTAAAATCACATACATTAGCCCACAATGAGAAACTAAAAGCAGTTTTGGGCCAGCGCTTGCAGCTCTAAGTCTTGATCATGTCGTGAGTTTTAGGGCTTTCAGCACCTCTAAAAATATGTCGTTATTTTCAGAGAGAGATGTCAGGTGTATGTGCCACCATAAATAGACATCAGACTTAAAAAAAAAAAATTAAAAAGGAGTTGCTGTACAATCTTATTAGCCAAAAACTTTATGATCAATGTCAGAAACATTTTAGAGACAACAGAGGATGTAGGTATCTTTTGCTCTAAAAAAAGGCAACAACAAAGTCCCCCAAAACTTGCAGGGAGTTAAGTGACAGAGATAGAACTGCAACTTAAATTTTGTAACTAGAAGTAACCTGCCCTTCACTCATGAGAATGGAAAATGGTCTCTACATTTTAAAAAGGAAACAATCACTTTTATCTGTACTGCAAAAGCATACATAGTTTCAAACTTTGCCACCCCCTAATGTGCCTCATTCACATAGTGCAGCTGGAAGAACCCCTTTACCGCCAAAAGTGACTTTGTGCTTAAACTAAAAGATTTTTTAAAAACAAAGCCTACCATCTTTGCAGGTCTTTCCATTCTCAAGAAGTTTCACACCAGTGGGACATGCACATTGATAAGAGGGCTTGGTAGGAGACATCAAACACAAGTGGGAGCAGCCACCATTATTAATTCCACATGGGTTTGTAGCTGTTAAACATAAATCACACAGATTAATGTTTCTGATAACGAATGACCTCATATCATGTGTTAAGACACATACAGTATTTGAATGGTAGAATCAGTGGCAGCAACACAGATTAAAGGGGGAAATGATAAACACAGAACAAGCAAAAATTACTTCCAAGTGTTGAGTAGTGGAGTGTTTATGGTACCAAAATGCACAGATGTTGAATGTTTCCCTTCTTGGGAAAGTAGCACTTAGCTCTAAACAAGAACTTTGTTTCAGCTCTGCTCATTTTGACAAACTATTCAGTATACTGGTGCTGAATGTATATATAAAAACAAAATACAAACACATTATTAAATGTGTGTTAAATTAACACAATGGTTAAGACAGTGGTTACTACACAGAGCTAGTCCTGCTTAATATCATCTGCCAAATTAACACTACTTTCCACTCAGGAACTACCATTTAGAAAAATAAAAATACTGTGTTGCCTGAAGTTATGGTACAGGAAACAGAAAAATATGAAAAGAGCATAATGTGTCAGGCAGAAAAAAAGTAAGAGATGAGGGGTTTTCTTGCACTTAAAAATCCCTGCAAAAAATGTAGAGAATATCTGGTTTCCGTTTGGGTCTTTTGCTATTCTCTGCACTGGAAAAATTGCATCATGACATGGGTGAAGCCACCCAGCACCATACAGAAAGACTAAGATTTTTGCATATTGGTTCCAGCTTGCAATTAAAAAAAAGACAGGAAGACAGCTTACCATTTGGCTGCCTCTTGTGGCTGAAGGCATGGATATCCATGGGAGAGAAGATGTTGGAATGTATTTCACGCAGGTCCTCCCCGGAGTACTTGCTGCAGGCCAAGATCGAATGTGTGTTCCAGTCAGTCCAGTACAACGTGTCCCCAAACAGTGTCAAAGCAAAGGGATGTGGAAGGGAGCCTTTAACCACTGCTTGCCTAATAGAGCATAGGGAGAAAATGAATGCTCAAACAATTTATGTGACAATTTTGCCTGAACACAGCTTCTGTGAAAAGAAGTTTAGGTACTGTTGATCAGAACTTTGTATTTATTTATTTTGGGGAAACAAATATACTGCGCCCTCAGTTTGGGGAATGATATGAATGAACAACACAGGAATACTATTTTCAGGCTGCCTGCTGATGCTGAGAAGCCCAAGACACGCTAACTGAAATCCTTGCTTAGATCTGTTTTGCTTACTTAGATCTACTTTTTATCTCTTCAACAGTCCATGCTTGTAGGGCTCTCTGCCACCACATGAAGCGAGGGAACACCAGCCGATTTTATGCAAGTCTGACCGCTACCTGCTGATGCACTATGCCCACCAATTCTAGCCTCAGCAGATTTCACACTGAGACAAACTGGTCAATTACCTGTCCATCCATTTCTTCCAAGTTCCTCTTTTGAACCATCAAAAACAATACTCTGAAGTAAAGTAGTTTTTCACTCTAAAGAAATCCTTAAAGTTACTTTCATTATTATGATAATTATTAAGCTATTGTTTTTACTATAAGCACAGTGCCATTAAACGGAGTTCTAGCAATTTTCTGCCATGGTAATGGTATCATTTCTGAGCAAACTGGGTCACTACCTCTCTCCAGGTTCACAAACAAAACTAAAGAGTATATATTTTATGTATATATACAAGACATGCTAATTAGCCATGACAAAAATGCAGTACAAGCATTACTGAAGACAGGGTTTTTTTGTTTGGTTTTGGGTTTGTTTTGTTTGGTTGGTTGTTTTTTTTTTTGGTGATGTAGAAACTAATTATCTCTACTTAAGATCCTCAGAATTGGAATTAAGTAGCTCAAGTCTTATTTTTATTCAGGATCACAGAAAAATGTAAGATAGAGAGGACTACAGAGGTCATCTGGACCAACACAAAGCAGGGCCACCTGCTTTAAGAAGTACTTACAGAAGTGCATCTCCCCACCTCCTTTCTTCTTAACTGCCTAAGTGGAAGCATGTTACCACCTAGGCAAGGTCTTCTCAACAGCGGGGCTCACCATTCCTTTCCTGAACTGGAAGCATAAGGGATTGACACACAGCCCTGCTACTCTTTCAGAATAAGGCCCACTATGAACACCAGCCTCCAAATTTTCTTCTTGCAGGGAAGACAGTAATTATCCATACATTTATTGAGAAAATACCCCCACGCCATAGGCATCACTTCTGGAAATACGTCTAACTGAAGCGGTTTAACAGATGACAAAAATACTCTTATTTTCCAAATATTTGCTGTTAAAATATAACAGAAGAGTATATTAAAGCAAGAAGCTTGAAGGTGTCGTCTGAGCACAAAGAAACTATAGTCATTACCGTTCTTTCACCTTAGCTTCTGGAAAAAGAGGCATTATTTTTAAAGCTTTTATTTTTTTTTTCCTATAGATTCCCTTGTTTATCACTCTAGTGTTCCAATTCTACACCAAATGAAATCTTTTATTTCTTAGTATTCTGCACTCAAAAGTAGGACATACTACCTTTTCTTTCTTATCTCTGTCTGGAGGCTGTATATAAATATACACCTGTCTGGAGTCAGGTATATATTTGCTTCTAATTAAATGCACCAACTAAGCATCTTACAAAAGACCATTGTAATATAATTTAAAGCTGAAATCTGCCAGCCAAACTGTGAAGCCAGAGTGACACAATGCATTCTGGTACCATACCAACTATAAAGGCAGTCTAGATCTGCAAACGTTTTAACCAACCCTACCCCCAAACCCTAAATACTTTCAGATTTGAATTTTAGTTTAGAGCAGGCTTGGAGACTAAGTCTTTATGTATGACATATTGTGCAACATTTGACAAATGACACATACTACATTTTGTCGTATGAAATGGAAGCAATGAAAGTCCAAAACTCTCACAATAACCAAACCTGCACCAAAGACAGCATTCCCTTAACAAGAGAAGCCACATTTTTATGAAACATTCTGACTAACTTACTTTAAAATAAAACCGACCAACCAAAAAAAGAAAAAAAAAAACAAAAAAAACCCAAAAAAAACCAACAACCAAACCAAACACAGAGAGGAACTTTACATGTGATTTGTACCCACCAGTAGTGGGAATAAATCTTTGAGTACAATAGCTGCTGTTAGACATGCCTAACTTTCAGACAGCCCTCTATTCATATGACAATGCATCAGGTGAACTGTGACCCTTATTTAAACCAGCCCTTGTCTGGAGAAATTCAGAAGCCCTTCATTTGACTGTGCTGTCAGTCATAGTCTTGAAGCAATTACTCCTTAACTTGTATTATTTTTCACAGCAGATAAAAGGTTGCAATGCAGGAAGATGGCTTTGGGCCCAAACACAAGTGTGTATTTCTTGCATCTCATTAAGATCAATATTACCAGTAACATATACTCTGCAATCTTTGTTTACAGCAAGCCAGTACAAGGTGATAGCTCACTTCCAACCAGCAAAACCAGCAGGGTGTTTTCCCACTTGGAAATCCTCCACAGGCCAGACCTGCAGCCCTGCTGAACAGCAGCTACATGTGTGCCAGCATGGAGGCACTGGCTTAAGTTAAGCTCAGTGAGTCTCCACACCCTAATGAGGAGCAGGAGGAAGGGGCTGGAGAGCCCAGCTATTAAAAACAGAGAAAGGAAGAAGAGAGGGAACAAGAAATTACCTTCTGATGGCTGCTAGCAGCAGCTATGCTTCAGCACGACCTGCACTAGGAACTGCAGAGCTCTGCTTTTGGTGAGCAAGACGAGGGCTCCTGACTTCTGCCTAAACACACCCAGGTGGATAAAGGTGACCAGGGTCACCTGTAGTACTCAGCTGCTGCACAGTGCTGATGGGACCAGGTGCCTCCCACCTCCAGGGTAGTTCACAAGCACTCATACAGGGTTAGAGAGCAGAGAGGTCTCCACACTGCCGACCCTGATGGGCTCTAGGTACAGCGCTGCAGGTGCAGTTGGGCTGATGGGAACTGACAGCTCCTTGGTGGCAGCTACGCTATCAGGCCAGGCTTCACTGCAACAAGCGACAGGACAGCAAAAGGCATTCCACCCTATTATCCTTCACCAAGCTCCTTGGTTTCTTCAGACTGCTGCACTTGTATCATTAGTCTCGTTTAGAAAGAGATGCCAGAGACAATGGGAAAGTGAGAGCTGGGGATAAAGAGTAATGTCACTCATTCAGGAGACATCTCCAGGGCCTCAGCAAGATGCAAATTGGCTCTATATTAGACGGAACTAAGCACCCACTAACTTTAATAATCTTCCCTGCACCAGGCATATAATCACATAAATTTGCCTTAAAAATCTGGATGGTGAATGGCATTTAAAAGCCCACCATCTCTGTTGAGTTGGCTGGGAAGGAAATGCATAAAGAGACAGCAGAGAAGGGAGGTGAGAAGAGAAACAGTGAGAGAAAACAAGCAGTTTCCACATAAATTAAATTCAGTCTGTGTTGAATATCATGATTTCCCAAATACAACTATTTATCATCACTGTAATCAGAGATGCCATTACAATAAATACTTGCTATGGTAGAGTTTTCTACCATCTGGAGAAGATATAGATCCAATTTAAATATATTCACCTTTGTTCTGTTAAAGAGTCCTGTGAAACACTTTGAGAAGATAAAGGAAGCAAACAATAAAGCAAACAATAAACAAGTTAAAGCAGGAGCTACAAAAGGAGCTACTGAACTCTATTAAACTTCATAGACAGTCTATCCAGTTTTATATATACAATAAGAAAAAAAGCTTTTGCTTCAGGATAATATGAATTTCAGACAAAGACTAAACTAACTTGAAATAAAAATTAACAGCCAAATGACAAAAACCATTAAATTAATATCCTTTATTTTAACCAGGATTTCCTCAGTCTGCCTTTATTTCTTTTTTAACTAATACTAGCATTCAAAGCTACATTATAGCTATGAAATTTAATAATTCAGATCACCAAAAGAAAGCCATCAATAATCAAGATAATTTAAATTGAAAATATAATAAGAACTACTATTCTCCCTCCTAGAAAATTAACAGATGTTTTATATCCAAGCATAACAGCATTTCTCCATAAAAGTAAACAAGTAAACACTATCCATGAACCAAATGTCTTTTATTCTTGCTGCATTACAGTTTTCTAGTCTGAAGACCTGATCAGAAGACCTGCAGAAAACCTGGGGTACTTCAGATGTTCTGGCCTGTACGTCCCTAAACCATTAACATTCCAGCTTCACTGTAGCAAAACTCCTTTCAGGTGACACCTGAGGCTGCCTGTGTTCAGTCTCCAGGGCAGGGTGCAAGCATTTTTGACGTTTATGTTTCACTCCATTTCTCCAGCATCCCCATGGGAGATCCCATACCTATTACTATCTCTCAGGCTATCAGAAAGGGGGGGAAATCTGCTTTTAGTGCTCATCATATTAAAGAAAGCATGTAAGAGGTTTGCACAAAGCAAATCAAAATATTTTAAACAAAACCTTTCTTGCCATCTACAGAATGCTTAATGCTTTGAGTATTAACAAAATTGCACTAACTACACATCTTCAGCTTGTGACAACTGGAAATGTTAGCAAGTGGCCAAAGCAATCAGAGCACGAATCAGATGAAGCAGGATCAAAGACTAAGATGTACCCATAAAATACCACACGAGGAATGCCACAAGGGGGACTGTTCTGGTTCCCTTAGCTCACAGGATTTCCTGTCCTGCTGACCTAACAAAAACATTTGCAAAGCAAATTCAGAAAAGTAAGCTGCATTTTTACCATGAATGCTTGTCCAAATATTCCTATCAGAAGACAAGTCTGCTTTTAATTACCTGAGAAAGTAGGCCAGAAACATGATTTGTGGGATATAATGCTCTCTTTTCAGACCAAAGCATTTTTGTCTTTTGGCACTTCTTTGAGCCACAATTGCCACGTGTTTCCAGAGAGAATATAAAACAAACAGGTCTAGCCATGACATTTCAAATCCTGCATTTTCAAATTCCTGCAAATGGAAGTCTGAAAAAGTCAATCAGAAATCAAATCATGGTTGAGAAATGAAGTCATTCTGTGGGTCATTTTTCAGGCAAACATGTTTTGAAGCTCCACTTTTCCAGCATTTTGTTTTCAGAAGCACCTTGGGGAAGACCCAAGAAATTCACCCTAGCTCTACGTGCAAATAATTTAATTAATTCTATTTATGCAGGATTCCCTCGCAGTTTTAATTAGGGCATTATTTGGCTTCTGCACTGGCCTTTGTTGGTGAGGTATTGAAACAGGCTTCTCACCACTGACTGGTTCCTCTTCATTGCTTAGAGCAATTTTATCACACTAAAATATACAGAAAGATATAAACAGAACATGAGATTTATACCTTGCACATAATGTCATGTACTGTACATATTATAGGCAAATAAGGAAAAAATCCTCTTCTAAATGCAGGGATACAGTATTTTTAGTGTTTCAACACTAAAACACTAAAACTAAACACAATCTGCAACTAATCATCTGGCAGACAGACATGAGCTGATGCTTGAAAAGAGAAACTAGAAAAATCAATGCACAAGTGCAAACTTTAGACATTCAGCTCTTGCAAGAGCTTCCCGGCTTTCTGACAGTTGCTGAAAGTATGTTTTCTTACAGTGGCCTCAAAAAAACATCTCATTAGCACAAACACTTCCTGGGGGAACTTGTAAGTGCATTTCCCTTCAGCCAGCAACGTGTTAACTTATTAATTAGAACTGCTGCTGCAGGGTAAAGGAAGAGGAAATTAATTCAAGAACTGCTTTAGCAGGCCAATCTATCTTGGGGACTCTACTCACAGGAGAGCTGTCTGCATTTCAGTTTTGTTTAATTAGTCCCACAAAAAGGAACTGTTCCCTCTGCTAAGAGCAGGGCAAGAGCTGCAAAAACACAAAACCACTTCTTCTATGCATCAATTTAGTTCTGTAATTATTGCATTATGACATGAAAAACTGTTCATTCCTTTCTCTCACTGGCAAATCAAGGGCATTAGTCCTCAAGTTCTTTGCTCTTCATATTTATTCTAATGAGCGGAACACTGGAGGAACTAAGGCTAGTAAATCCCAGGGCTAGCAGGTAATGAACTGTAATCATCCCTGTAAAATTTGCTAGAGGTTTTCTCACGAATTTATGACTCTATCACATATTTAACTGAGTACTACTGCCAGAGCTGTCATGCTGCACACTCCTTTAGTGACTCACTCTGACTCCAGTCCTATTGGAAGAGGTGACAAAAACTCCACCAAACACCAATAATCAAGGCTTATAATTTGTTTCTCTCTCTACATAATCCTCCCACTAGCCTATTGTAATCTTTCACTTTCCAGACCCCTGCAAACAACAAGTAAAGGATTCATGTTCGTCATGCACCTGAGACGGGGCACCCCTGAATGCATGGGTGGACTAGGACTGGGAGGCTGGAAAGTAGTGCCAGGGAAAGGGACCTAGGGGTCCTGATCAATCGCCAGTTGGACAGGAGGCTGCAGTGTCCTGGAGCCAGGAGGGACATCCCCATCCTGGGGGCATCAAGCCCTGCTCTGCTCTGTGGGAGCCTCACCTCAAATATTGTGTGAAATTTTGGGTGCCACAATATCAGAAAGTCTATTAACTATTAAGAGAATATTCAAAGGAGGGCATGAGAATGATGAAGGGCCTTAAGGGGAAGCCATGGTAGGAGCAGCTGAGGACACTTGGTCTGTACAGCTGGAGGAGACTGACGGCAGACATCACAGTCACAGCTTCTCCCGCGGGCAAGAGAAGGAGCAGGCACTGAGCTCTGCTCTCTGGGACCAGGGACAGGACCTGAGGGAACAGCTGGAGCTGGGTCAGGGGAGGATTAGACTGGATATCAGGGAAAGATTCTTCCCCCATTTACTGATCGGGCACTGAACAGGCTCCCCAGGGAATGATCACGGCCCCAACGCTGCCAAAGCTCCAGGAGCGTTTGGACAACGCTCTCAGGGATGCACAGGGTGGGATTGTTGGGGTGTCTGTGCAGGGCCAGAAGTTGGACTTGATGATCCTTGTGGGCTCCTCCCAACTCAGGATATTCCATGATTCAGCTCAAAGTACTTTTCTGAGATATAAATCTTAAAAGTTTTAATTCTTGTGTAGTGTCAGGCGTAGAGCGCTAATATTCAGACTATAGGAATAAAAGAACAAAACAGTTTTGGATTTCTTACAGATTTAGAAATACATCATTAATTTCTAGAGAGAACTCCTTCCAAATTTTAGATCTCTGAGGTCTGAACTTTAATACTGTCAGTGACACCAATTAAAATCTTTTCCTATTTACACTGCATTTTTTCATTTTCCAAACCACAAAGTCAGTTTTCTCTGAACTGTTAGAATTTTTTTTTTGATAGAAGGATGTTGTTCCTACCAAATATTTCTCCAAAGGCAATTGAAACTTATGCAATCCTACTTTACATGAAGCTTTTACAATTGCTTACCTGCTATGCACTCTTTTCCACTTCCTGTCATGCAACACTAAAAAACTTGACAGATCAAATGTTTACCCATCTGCTTCCTTTTCTAAGTTTCCAAAACTATCCAGATCTAGAAGACTCAATTTTTATGAAGATATGTGTCTTTCAGTAACTCATTTAGCTTTTTCATTTCAATAGTGCCAACTTCCAGAATCATGTATTTTCCCAGACATGCTGACATTAGATAAGGCATCAGTAAAACTAGTAACACTGCACAAGGATAAAAGAATCTGTTCTGATCAAGGGAAATTTAGAAACAAAGAACCTCAAAGCATCTAAGTATAAATATAAAGTAGCAATTTAGAAGAATGGTCTAAATATCAAGAAAAAAAAAAGTCACCAGACCTGGCAGTTTCTCAATAAACCAGTCTGGTTTCAGTTAGATTCGGCACTTGATAATGATCTTGTTCTCTCCCACACTTAACTTTTAAGGAAAAAACCCTAACTGATAGCCCTCTTAAGAGATGGTGGTGGATAACTGTAGGTGGGGTTATGTAGGTACCTGGTTTGTGGTAATTGGGAGTGGGGCTGCGACCGAGCCTCATCCCCAATGGGCTAGAGCTGTGAGAAGGAGGTGAACAGCATTGAAAGCAATGAGACATGGAATGCCCAGGTGTACTGACCAATCACCAAAGGGAACAAAGGGCACACAGGTGCAATGTATGAACCATGAGGGGTATGAAAGGTTGGGCTGAAGAACAAGAAGAGCAGATGCTTGCAGCCTTCTGAGGTGATATGATGTTACTCTGTGTGGGCTGACTCCTGAAGCCTTCTGATGTAGTATGGTGTCACTTTGTTTGTGTGAATGCTTAAAGCTTTCTGAAATTGTATGATGTTGCTTTGCATATCATGGCCATCTCAAGGATTTTGCTTTGGCTGCAGAATTAGAAACTGTGATTTCTTTTCTAGTATTAGTCAATCAGTTATGGAAAAAGATGAACAAAATAATTAAGAGATAAAATACAGAATTACAGCTGTAAAATATGACACAGAAAAACCTGAATCTGTTGAATAACCAAAAGACAGTATCTACACAAAAAAAACCCAACCCACTTTGGGTAGCCCCAGAAGATCTTTTTTCTTAATACAGGAAGATGCTAAGAGGATACAGCAGAAAAAAAACACCCCATAAAACCCCATTGTAGAACAGCCTAACCTCTGTAGTTCTTTTTTTTCCTCCCCTTCTGATGTGCTTGCAAAGAATAAAAAATGAA
The DNA here is from genome assembly GCA_013397155.1 of Irena cyanogastra. NCBI lineage: Eukaryota > Metazoa > Chordata > Aves > Passeriformes > Irenidae > Irena > Irena cyanogastra. The sequence continues at coordinate 22,703 of VWZV01001296.1, forward strand.
ACCAAAATGCCTGGATACAGATGTTGACTGTTTTTTGCATCTTCAGGACTTTCTCACATGCCTAGGGAAAAACAGGTGCTGTTAGAATTGGTTTGTGCCTTTGAGTGCTTAAGGGAAGTCAAATGTGCTTTCCTTTCTAGGAATGACTTCCTTTTCTGCCCCTCAAATAGTAATATACTAGCATACTGCCACAACATGTTCCTGATACTGAAGTGTATGAATCTGAAAAATAAACTTAACCTAAAGCATTTGACTACTTTGGTTTTTATGGTTGTGTAAGAACGAATTAGTAGATCTAAAAATCTAAATTACTTGTCTATACAGGTCTTTATTACAGGCTTAACTAACTCCAGAGAATTTACTGTGGAATGAGATAACTACTAGGACTCAGGTGACTTCACTTCTGTGCCATGCGGCAGCTGTTGGACACAGTTGTGTGCACACAGACAAGGCTGGTCAGCCCCTTGCATCAAGAAAATTCAGCACCTTCTCAGCCTCATCTCCCAGGTAACCAGCAGCAGACCAGGGAACAAACACCATACCAAACCCAAATATATTTACACCACTGTGCAACAGATCACCAGCAAGAGAGAAATCGCAAAGAAGTCAGTAGCAAAACAAGATTGAAAAAGCAGAACTGCCAGCAGGAAACAGCGAAGTAGCTCTGGAACAAGAAAGGCTGGAGACACCAGATAAAACTAAAAATACTCAAATTGCTAGTGTATAGGATAAGCTTTCAAGTAATGGAGAGAAAAAGATAGAAATTATGTGACAGTCTTCTTTTTTGAAAGAATCTCTATGAAATATTTCTCTCTTTTTGGTACTAAGTTTTCTATCTTGTAAAATAAATAGCAAATGAAGAACTACTTCAAAATAGATATCCACAGTCCATGTTTTGAATTTACCAAGCTAGTCATAATACTTATATCCATAGACACCAATTTAAAACTGCATCCAACTCCGGATACTTTCCATGAACAAACACCATTACAAGCATACTGCGTGAACTTGTGATCGCTTAAAAGGCAGAACTTAGAGGAAAGTGATTGTAACCATTCAAACCAGCAATACAAAGACATTGGGGAGTTCAAAATAAATATCACAAGAAGACAGTGGACATGTTTCATGCATGTTGCCTGTGGTCCTACTTGCTAGTCCACACAAAACAACGATCATATCAATAGAATTCATTTCTTTATGTCAAATTAACATTTGTGGTGAAAGGTGGGCAAGCCCCTAAGAGGCTAGAACAAAGAGCATATAAAAGGATATTTCACGCCCATCTAAACTAGCTGAAACATCACAAAAATTTGCAAAGAACAACCCCACAAAAGCATTATCTCTCCATATGACACCTTGGGTGCAGGCTAACTGTGATTTATTCATGTGTGCAAGCAGTACTTGTCAAAGCTCATCTAATGAAGACGGTCATCACCTAAATTAGAGGTAAACACATATACACAAAGTACCAGTTATACCCTTAATGAAGACGTGGTCATGACTGGATCAATAAGAATCACTTCCGTAAGAATCGGTCTGAAGTTTCCCTCATTTTTGCCTCACAATCGTCGCAAGGACCCTCAAAACCCTGAAACTCTCAAAAGGACTTTGAACAGAAGTTCTGGCCTGTTGAGGTGGATGCTCGCCAAGCAATTGTTTGCAGCTGTGTTTGCTGTGCTGCCATGGTACGCTGCCTCAATCAGGTGCGCTGCCTTGAGCAGGGCCTGGCAAGGGGCAGCTTGTCCCCACCTCTTGGCCAAAGGAACTTTCTGGGGTAACTTCGGTGGTCCCCCATGGAAAATCCCTCGTCTTCCTCACAACCACCGTGACGGACGGCGATTGAAGCCCCCCTCCCGAGGACTGAGACTGAGATAACATGGGGCAAGAGGGGGGAGGCACTGGCTGGACTGAAGCGAGATGTTTCCTGCAGGTGTGTTGACTGGACCAAAGAAAACAATAGCTACCTGCTCAGAACTGGTACTGACAGTACTGACAAAGAAATTGATACTAGCCACTGTGATCATTACACCAGAATAATCATAAACCTCCTCTGATTCTGGCCCCATGCCTCTCGCTTTCCAAAGGACTATAAAAGTACCCCCCAAACTCATCTTCCTTCGAGATCTCCCCAACGGACAGAAGACTCTACGTCGCTGGACGGCCGCGAGGACTTCGGCGTTGGTAGCTATAAATCCCCCCTTACCCTCTATTTTCTTGCTATACTTCATTTCCTTTCCTCTCCCATCTACTGCATAACATTGATGATTGTTTTCAATAAAGTGCATTGCTGTGATTGCACTGAGAGTCTCCTTGCATTGCCTTTCGCGCTCTTAGATCAGTAAACGAACCACCACAAATCCCGCCTTGCAGATTGTGACAACTTCATTGCTACAAGTCTTTACAAGGAAAACAGTCATTTTAACATAGCTCTCCTGTAAGGACTGTTTTCCACTAATTTCCCAGCCTTTAGGATTAATGAAACTGAAATATTAATATATTTTCTCATGTTTCCATTTTCTCATATTATCTTCTGTATTTCTGAATACCACAGCAACACTGCACAGAAGACCTACTGAAAAGAGACAGTTTTGCTGTATAGTCTTACACAATTAAGAACAGGATTCGAGGATTTTTTTATGGAAGAGGTTCTGAGAAAAGTGTTTGAGAAAGTTACAGGATACCCTGAAGAGAAGGACACATTCCACTTCATCGTGCTGGAAAGGTGAGGATGGTGAAGGACAAAAGTTTCTGACAGCACTGGTTTGCTTAAAAGTTTGCAAGTGCTGATGTGACAATTCACTGCAACCGAGATTAAAATATTGCTTAGGTGGCATCTTCTAAGAAAATCCCCACATTACACCCATAAACCAAAAACTTCTTACCTATGACTTCCATCCAGATTTGATTTGTGGATGAAGTTCAGTTTAGCATCTGCCCAATAGAGCTTCTGTTCCTCATAATCCAATGTCAGTCCATTCGGCCAATATATGTCCGTGTTAACGATAATGGAGCGGCTTGAACCATCCATCCCAGCTCGTTCTATCTTTGGTACTTCTCCCCAGTCTGTCCAGTACATGAACCTACAATTATTTGAAAAGATAAAAGACAAAAAAAGAAAGCAATCATGTATAAATCTACGCCTTCCAGGAAAGACAAAGGCACTCGCTGTTCTGCAGAGACAATGTCTGTGGAGCTCTGCTCTACTGGGTAAGGGGATCATACCCTGTGAAACAAAGCAAAGTTACTTTACGAAAAGCTGAAGAAAAACAACTTAAAACAAACCCACAGTACTAGATCAGGTTATACTTCCGTATGTTTCTTTCTTTCCTTGGGTAAAGTGAGAAAGTTGGAGATATCCAACAGATCTCGATAACCACCTCAAAATTTATCATTAAACAGCAAAGGCAGATATTAAAAATTGTCATAAAGGTACAACAGCTTCTCTAATATGTGTCAGAATTTAGGGGGGCACAGAAGAAGGTGTGCAGACTTATAGCAGACATAGCTGCATGTGATGCAGTGCAGTGGTTTTGATGGAAGATCAATTCATGTTCTTTTACTTCCAGAGAATTCTGAGACAAGCAGCTAAGTCAACACATTTAGAAGCACAGCTTGCATCCAGTAACCGACAAAAACACTGTGTAAAATCTTTTAAGACTGGACAAGCACGTTTTAAAACATGTAACATACATCAATTTTTAAACATTATTTAACAAGTAGTGAGGAGAGGGAATCTACTCAGTCGCATTTAAGACTGAGGCAAAGCAAAGGAAATCACATTATTCTGGCTGGAGACTAGCAGGGGATAAGAATATTTGTATTTTTTCTTCAGGTGGTAGAAAATGGATTTACTTATACGGGTAGTTAACAGAATGCATAACTAAACTGAAGTAACACCGAATATAAACCGATCAGCCAAAGTGTGTCCATGATGCTTGCTCTGTTTTGTTGTTGCAGCTGGAATAGACTACTGTTCTAAATTGCTTCTCATAACCTCATGATATCTGCCAACATTACCTGCTTGTATCTGTGCTCCATAGCCTGGCTCAGTCAAAACAATCCAGATTAGGAAAGACCTGAAGCCTTTAATCTAACTCAGATCATCACACAACCACAACAGGTCAGTATATGGTACCCACATGTGAAGAGGCCTAGCCACCCATCCTCTAAAGGAAAACAAATGTGCAACACATTTAAGAAACACTTGCAGATTAAGTTATTCTTGGCAAAGATTTATTCTTATTCAAGAGTCAGGAAATTCCATGTCATATCTTCCCCCTTAATTCATGTCTACACCATGTTTGTTTTAATATGCAGCAGTATCTGTGGACAGAAATGTAGCTGATTAGCACATATATTGTCCTATTTGATCTCAAGTGAGTCATTCTTCATGGAGCAACACATTCATCTTGACACAGAGCACAAAAATATCTGAAGAGAACATGTGAGATTTCTGTAGGCATAAACAAGTGCCTCAGATAAACTGGTTTTTCATCAGGAAGAAGGACAAACCTCAAATAATTTTCAGATAGGTAGCACAGTAGCAAGGCACCTGGTCAAGCTATGCAATAAGAAATCACACTTGAAAAAAGAAATGTTCAAAAAACTCAGGTAGCATTTCACCAGTGAGCATGTGAGAAAGAAAAGAAAAAAGAGAGATTTATTTTAACTTCTTTAAGACAGCCCTGCTTTGCCCCAGCTGTCAAGTCTTAGACTTCCAAATCAAGGTTAATAGGTTCCAAGGCTCTGATCATCCTTCTGGACTGATTTTTTTGAGCTGAAACAGCTCATTAATTGCTGTACAGCCTGTCTCACTCTCTGCAATTCCTCAAGCAAAAACAGGTAAAGGTAGTTTGGTAAGAAAGTAAAGGCTTCCCAGACATCATAAAACCAGCCCTACTTCATTTGTCAGAGGAGGACGCACACACACACAGAACTGGCTTTAAGATTCAGTAATATTTTCAATCAGCTCCAGTGACCTCTGCGCACGTTCTTCAACAGTTTGGGTTTTTTGACTATCACATTTGTTTTCCTCCACCTTGCCTGAAAGCCAGTGGGCTTTAATATCTCCAATAAAAATCTGTGGAACCAGCCGTGATCCAGCTGATGACAGCCATGCAGACAAGGTAGTGGCCATTCTTCCTCTTCCCCACCCTCTTCAAACACATTTAGTTATTTCAATTACAAAAAAAAAGCCACCACCAAAGCCCATGGGATAGAGCAAAGTATTAAGAGAAAAGTAATGTCTTGTGCTAAATCATCTAGTTATACCTTGCAATACAATTAAAATCCAGGAATCTAGACTTTAATTTTACCAACACAGTCTGGTTGTGAGCTGTTATAAAATCTAAAAGAAGAAAAAAAACAAAACAAAACAACGACGACAACAAACTGTATTTCTTTTTATATGTCCTCGTAACTTTCAGTATTACAGAGTCATGCTCCCCTCCAAAGAGTTAAAGAACATCAAGTATTTGACATACACTTATAGAAGAGAGGAAGGTTCTTAGACTTAAATAAAAAAACATTAGTTGGTGCTTTGTTTGACTGTGGCCGAGAATATTGGTTTATCTTAAAGTTTATGCCATCATTAAAAATTCTGAACCAATAGAGAAAGAGTTTTTGTTGTTTTTTCCTACTGTATTCTACGCCTCTTTAAATCTAGCATTTTTTGGATTTTGCATTCTAGTGCATAAGGTGAATCCAGGCAATAAAACTGCCTCCTAAAAGGCCTCAGAAATCACTTTGCACTGCATAGTTGTAACTTCACAGTTTTGATTTGTTGCAAATAGAAGGTTTCGCCATAGGAAAACAAAAACCCAACCAAACAAAAAGGATGAAACAGCATGTCACAGTTCATTCTGTGTGATAAGTAACAGAGCTTTTTTTTCCAAAAAGCCCATAAAGTCTAGACACTCTGATGGCAGAATATCCCCCATCCAGAGAAAAAAGCTCACAGACTACCAATGCCAAGATTACATGCTATAATTTAGCAGTGATTTCTGACAGTAAGCAGAGAAGAAGAGAAATTTATTGCCAGCACCCATCAGCTTTGCAACTTTTTCATCCACAAATGTTCACTTTCCTGAACATTACTCAGAGGCAAGAGCAGCTGCTTAATTAGGACAGCTAATTATTTGGTGAGGTCCTTCACAGTGAAAAGTCCCAACTCTGCAATTATACTTGGTTCAGGCCCTAAGAACTTCTGAGCTGTACAGGGAGCTGCAAAACTCCAGAGCCTGCAGCAGCCTCTGTGGAGTTCATCAGCTCTGCAGTGGACCCTGTGAAATACAGACTGCTCCAGCTCCAGCACTAACAGGACTGGCACTTCTGTAACCAATAAAATACAAAGTTAAACACGAGGCACTGGAGTAATTCAGGAAAACTACGAACAGTAAGTATGTTTGGTTATTGAAAACAGCTCCTGACTTGAGAAGAAATGTTCAGGAGCTTGCAAAAAGACATTTGAATCAAGTGACCCTTCAGGAAGCTGAAGGGTCACCAAACAGAGAGTCCTTCTGACTTACAAAGGGAGGAAAATTGCAATCCAGAAGCACCCAGCTGTATTGAAAGACACAGAAAATGGATTTTCAAATAATGGGACTAAAAGTATGACAGGAAGGTTTTAACAAGTTTCTCAACCGACTGCAAAAGTCAGAAAATATTTTCGGTCCTCCAGGAAAAGCAAAGAATGTACATATAAATTAAATATGAAAATAATTCTTCATAAAAGAGAGGAAGAAATCTTTTGGGGATACAATCAAGACAAACATGAGAGAAAATATGTTCTTAGCTAGCTGAGAGTTGTACTCTTTTACAATAGCTTGTCTCTGTAAATAAGTATATTAGTTGATTGAGTAGATTAGTTGAATGTAATTTTCAGAGCTGCTCTACAATAATATCAATAATATCTGATATTAATATTCAGTGCATCATTTTGTGAACATCATTTTCTGTGCAAATTACCCAATCTGCAGCTTTCTGGTTGCCTCTAGACTACTCTTGCACATACTAAAAGCAGCTATGTGAGGAATGGATGTGAATTAAGCAGGAACTGTTAACATCCTAACACACTGGATCTCTTACTTTTTACCCTTGTTTTGGGTTCAGAAGCCCAAGGGTTCCCAACAGAACTGCAGTTTCCCATTTCAGGTAGGCACGGTTGGCTCTGAACCACCTGCCTTAAGCATTGCTATGTCCACTGGACAAAATCAAGTCAAGATTTCTTACACTGAAAACCAAGCCTTTTTTATTTCATTCTTCTGCAAGGCATCAGTGTGTCTAATAAATGACTAAATGACCCAGATGTGCTGAAAATGCTTGACAAGCAAGCAACAGTTGGGCCCAGCCGTGCCTCTTTAACTGGTCCCACTCTGACACTCTATTCCCATCCCTTGCACCTTGGGGGAGGGTGGAGGATGAACACAACTCCACAGGTGCTTGGATCTCAGCTACTGAATTTCACAGCCCAGACCATCAGCATCAAACCTGACAACTGGAGCACAGTTGTCAGCATACTGCTGAGAGTACTCAGCATACTGCAGCAAGTGGAACACAATGGCCTGTGACAGGGACACCTCAATATGGCATCACTGCTCACACAGCCAGAACCTGTGCAGGAACAGGGGTCATTGTAGATAAATTACTGCAGCCTCCACAGCTCATTTGTCAGAGATGCTAAAAGACTCTACTAACAAGTGGGAGAAACCCATGTGTAAAATTCCACACGTAAGTCTACTATATACACCAGGAAAAGCTTTACTGGGACACATATTTTGTAAGGCATACAAATATTTTGCCCAGTATACTCTATACTGGTTGCCTCAAGGTGAAGATGTTGTCCTGGTGATAGCACTTTAATGCAAATGTCTGCGTTTATCCTAGGACATCAGGCAGGATACTAACCAAGCAAAACCCATCTGTAACCAGAATAGCAATGTGAGGATTTCCACCTCAGAGCCAGTTTTACTCTCCTACTCAGACCTTATCTAGCAGGAGAAATAAAATTATCACCAGACCTTCCCTTTTCTTAGAATCAATTTCAAAAATAAGGGATAAATGCAAACATTCCACTTTTGGAATTAAGAAGAATTGTGATGAAGAGATCAAAAGGTGATGCTTTGTCTCTAGCTCAGTATCAAGAGCGAAAGATAAAACTAGAATGAGACTTTGTAGATGGCATTCGTAAGCCCTGAAAATAATGCTTTAGAAAAGCCACTGAAAGTCTTTCATAAGAAATCAACATAGAAGCATAAACCTACATGATATTCTCATTTCATAACCACAAAGAAAAAACTCAGTATTCAAGGTAGTTACCATGGCCTCTGTTTTCAGGTATTTCATTAAACAGAAAATTCTAACAAAACAGGTGAAAGATTGTTTTTCATTTTCACCTAGACATTTCTGAGGGTCAGTAGGAAATAAGGTTTGACTTAGCTGTGAAAGCAAACATACATTGATGCACTGCAGAGTCTCATGCATATGGTTGTCCTTTTGGCCAGAGATCCCCAGGAAAAAGAGAAATATATTCATTAAAAAACAAGAAGCAGCTATTTTTTTGTTGAATGTTCACGAAGGCAGAATTTTAATTGTTTGAGTAGGTGGAAAGGTCTCTTGCTCCTTGAACTTGTAAATTAACCTTTACTATCTCCTGACACAAAAGGTCTAACGACTGCCTACCACAGTCAGGAAACAAAAACCATTTCTTGGTTTCTCCAAGAGCAAGCAGGAAATAAAGCTTGTCAAAACTTAGCAGTATCTGAAAAACAGTATTTAAAACAACAATTTTCCCAGTTTATTCAAAAAAAATAGAGAGGGATACAATTTCCTCTCTCTGCTACCAATTAACATCACCCCTAGACCCTTGCTGACCTCAAGACGGAAGCACGATCCAAATGTGCTTTGGAAGACTCCAGCCAGTGCCTTGCACAGGAGCCACTCCAGATGTCATACACCAGACCCTGCCAAGTTCACACAGAAGGTAAGCCAACAGAAAAATAAAACATAATTAATGTAACAGGAGATGGACAAAATAAGAGAAGAAAATTCCTTGCCTTCCTACCTACCTTAGTTCTTCAAATATAACAGGAAAATAGAGGAAAGAAAACCAACTGGTAGTTTTGACAGACTTTCAAAAAAACAAGCACACAAACAAAAACATCACAAACCAACAACTGTGACAGAGTCTCTCAAGAGGCCAGGTGTGGCATTCTGTATTTCGAGTTTATTTGATTGTTCTATTTTTATTAAGGCATTTCTATGTTAATTAGTTATAAAATGGTTTGCCCCTGTGTACCCCCTGCCCTTCCCAGAGTCGATCCTTCCCTNTTGCTCTGCAGCCGACCGGGAAACGCCGTGTGGGCGGGCGAGAGAAACGCCGCAGCCAGGAAAGAAGCCAAGCCAGGAACACATGCTGGGTAACTCTGCAGGGCTGAGGAGTCTCACAGAGCTCTGCCCTGGCAATGCGTCCAACATTGGCCAGGAGGAGCCCACATACACAGAAAGACATCTTCCAAATAGTTCTTTAAGAATCTACCAAAAGGTGCAGATCTCTATGCACCTGTGAACTGAACAAAATTGTGAAAGCTAGTACAAAAGAATATTTAGCTACATTAAAACTAAAAGTGGGGGAAAGCAGTGAGAAAACGGTGGGATCACAGTTCTTCAACTTTCTCAGATAAAATTTACCTTCTTTGTACAATGAAAAAAATCTGTTTCTTTATAGAGACTTGCACTAAAAATATAAACATTTGCACTGCACATATTTAGTTTGTAAATGAGGATTTAGAATTCTTTAATTTCAAAGAGCTTTGGGTTAAAACTAGACAAGTCAGCTGCTACAATATTTTCATTCCCTGCTTTTTCAGCTCAGTCATAACCAAACTTGTTTCTTATACTTAATAAAAAACTGGGAGAATTATTCTCCATATCTCCCTAAATATCCTGAATGCAGGAAGGGCATAGAGATTTTTCCCTGTACTTGCATCTTAAACTGAAGCCCTAGAAACTTACACACACTTCTCCATGGCAAGAGGGCACAGTCATTTATGCCAGTTATGTTTCTCAGTGAATGAGGGCAAGAGATACAAACCTGCCATTTGGCATCCTGGGCTGTTTCTCAGAAACAAAAATCTAGGCATTTCCCACTGCTGTGCAAGGCTTGGAGTTATGAACTCCTCCATTCCAGGTACTCCACAGATACATCACCTATACCCAGCAAACAGAACATACTGTTATAACCATCCCAGCAATCCTTAATGCAGAGTCAATTCACAATGTGAACAGTTTTTAACCACAACCCACTCATTCAACTTTATTCTCTGATTTAATGGGTGTTTACTCTAAGTTGAGACCCATCAATCCCTTGATGTAGTTCACCATACCATCAAAAGGATACCTGTGCTAAAACACGAATGGGCAGGGTGGCACAGCCAGGAGCAAGAGAAGATTAGGTCAAGAAAACTATCAGAGATATGACCTGTCTACCATCACTGAAATTGGGGAACAATATGTTCAGTTTCATGAGATCTTTTTGCAACTTTTCCTCTGTGAGATTTCTTTTTTATCATTCCAAGTCTTTCAAGAGTAAAATATCCCCTTGTTATTCAGCCCCTCTCTCAGTACACAGCTACCAACTGGATGATTTTTGTTCTTGATTCCTGACTCCTCCAAGAAGCCCTACAGAACTTTAATGTTCTGCGAAGCCATGCTAAATCTTACCTCCCATATCACATTTCAGTGCTCTGCTATTTCTTTTTTCATACTTTTCATCCTATTGTTTGCTATGTAAATCAGGCTTACTTACACGTAGCCATCATTCCTTAGGCTTTTTTTAAAATTCAATTAATTCATGTCATCTAGGGGTTCAGTACATTTTTAGTGCAGCTCCTGTCCTTGTGATTTATCAGTTTGTTGATATGGAAACCAACCTGATGCCACTTTGATCATCCACCAGAATCACTAAATCACTTATTCTCCTGTAAGAAAGTGGCACACACCAATTTATCTTTTCAGACCACAAAATTACATAAAATATGGCCTTGTTTTTAACCAAAAGCTACATGATATTCATTACAAAACAAACCACCAAAAGAGGGGGTGGGAGAAAGAGGAGAGATTCCTCTATAGTCGGTAAGAAGACTAAAGGGACACATTGTAATTAATGCATAATGAGACAGGTTACATTACATGAGATTTGGTTAGAGACCTAATCCTGGAGATACAAACCTAGGTAAACTTGGCTTTTATTGAGAAGAAACTATGTTTGCCCAGAGCACTTAGAAAGGTCTATGAAATGTGGTGCGAATACTGACCAAAGGCTTCGTACTCAGATGGAACAAACACCACTTCATTTTATACTGAAAACATTATTATAAGATAACTGAGATGTCTCAGACTTCACTCAAGCTTCTTCTAGGTTATATTTTGCTATAGAGGAAGTAAGAATGCTTCTACTTTTCCATTCCTACTGTAAACAGCTAAATATTAAGTACTTGGATTCAATTTTTATGGAAAAAGTGGCTATGCATTCTACAGCAACTATTATGCACCTGGAATTCTGACATTAAAAATCAATTAACACAGCTTTAAACCCAGGTCATTAGCTTTTCTCCCCTACAGGGTTCTCTTGCAGCTCACTCACCTGCTCTTCAAGTAAGAGCCACCATTAACCATACACTTGCATACAAATTGCTTCCAGCACAGAGATGCATCAAAAGTGGGAAAGAATTCCAAACCCTCACCCTAGTACAGACCTCATTCACAAGACATCTTCTAACAAGGCACACAAAAAATGCTCACCAAATGTTACACTAAGGGAAAAAATCCAAGTGGGTTTCCAGTTACTCAAGTATAAAAGTCATTCTAGTTTAAACTTTTCACCTCAAGCCTGAATTGCTCAGCAGAAAAAAAGTGCTGATAATTTGCCATCAGATCACAGAATTAAAAAAAATATATAGACTAAATGCTGTTAAGTTTTTACAAAATACAGGCCGCTTACAAACAGACAAATATTCTTCCCTGTTTTCCTTACAGCATCTGAGGGGGGGGAAAATGATCACATATTGAGCAATTTATTTAAATAAAAGAGTAAGTTTTGAAACTCAGCTGCTTCTTGGGAGGACATGTGAGAAATGGATACCAAAGAAACGATATCATGATATACTAAAAATCTTAGGGAGTGGTAGTCTACTTTTATTTAGCAACAATGTGGGGAACATCATAAAGTCACTCTATGACATTTGCATACATAAGCGGCCTCTAGAAATTGCCCATCTTATGTAAAATCAGAGATTTCCAACATCAGCAAAACCCCCAGTTTTCTTTGTGTGCAACTTTGATGCTGACAGAAGCATAGAGTAAGATTCCAGCAATATTTTGTATATTTAAATAATGTTTCTTTCTTGCCCAATAAATACTTTACCTATAAAAGTGATCCTTCTGTTTGTAGTTGCTTTTGCCACTCAAAGCTGACACTTCTCCACCTCTCTCCTGTATCAACGTGAAGAGTTGATTCAGAAGGGCCCGAAAGCTTCTTTCCCTACACCTACTGCTGGCTACCTTCCTCTGCTCTTACCCCACTCCAGATCCCTTCAAAGAGGTGAAAAAGCTGTGTTGATCACAATACAACAGGAGGAAAAATATGTAGAGATGTGCAGAAAACCCCAAAACAGTGATAGTACCAAAGAAGCCCACCTAGGTCAAATCAATTTTCTTGTTTTCAACCGTGCAAATTTAACAAAATCTATCTAGTTCAAAGCTTTTCCTGCAGAAGATAATAACTTGAGTACTTTTATAGAAAAACTCATTCACCTGTTTTAACAAAACAATGTAATTGTTCTTTGCATTCAACTTGCAAAGCTGTCACATTAAACAAAACACTAACTACATATAAAGTAAATTATATGCTAATACACGTATAATAAGCATAAGAATATTATAAAAATTAATAGGCATCTCAAAATCAAATAAACATCTTTTCTATATCTAAATATATTGTGAATTTACGGTTCGGTACTTTAAAGACTCACTGTTAGGTATGAAAATCTTTCTAGCATACAACTGTGTTAGAAAGCTAGTAGTCCCTCTTATTCAGCTATAAAATGCTCCCAAGTTTTCATGTAGGAATAGAAAATGGCAACTTTAAACATGTGACTTAATCTCATGTAATGTCTGTTGCTGTGTTTTCACTCATTACAGTTCATTAATGGACTCCATCTCTCTGTTAAGGGCAGAAGGTTTTTAGCTCATGAACTGGCAGAATTTGTTGAGAGGGCTTTAAACTAGGTTTGAAGGGGGAAGGGGATGCAAATGGACTGTCTGGAAGCAGACCCAAGGGTGGTAAACCTGAGTTAGAGGTGAAATCAGAAGCCCAGCTGAGGTGCATGTATACCAATGCACGCAGCATGGGTAACAAACAAGAAGAACAGGAGGCCATGGTGCAACAGCAAAGCTATGATGTAATTGCCATCAGGGAAACATGGTGGGATGACTCACATGGCTGGAGTGCTGCACTGGATGGCTACAAGCTCTTCAGAAGAGACAGGAAAGGGAGAAGAGGTGGAGGGGTGGCCCTTTACATTGGGGAGGGTTTGGACGCCATAGGTACTGAAACTAATGACGATGAAGTTGAATGCCTATGGGTAAAAATTAGGGGTAAGGCCAACAAGGCTAACATCCTACTGGTAGTCTGTTATTGCCCACCCAACCAGGAAGAAGAGGTGGACAATTCATTCTATAAGCAGCTAGAGAATGTTTCTGGATCATCAGCCGTTGTTCTTGTAGGCCACTTCAACTTGCCAAACATCTGCTGGGACCTTAATACAGCAGGAAAAAAGCAGTCCAGGAAATTTTTAGAGTGTGTGGAGGACAACTTTTTGTTGTCCACAGCTGGTGGGAGAGCCCACCAGGGGAGGGACTATGTTAGATCTGTTGTTTGCAAATAGAGATGGGCGGGTGGGAGATGTGGTGGTTGAAGGTCACTTGGGCCACAGTGCTCATGAAATTATACATTATACAGTTCTGGATATTTGGTGAAATCAGGAGGAACATCAATAAGACTTTTACATTGGACTTCTGGAGGGCAGACTTTGGCCTGTTTAGGAGACTTATTCAGAGAGTTCCTTGAGAAGCAGCCTTTAAAAACAAAGGAGTTCAGGGAAGGTGAGCATGCTTCAAAACAGAGATCTTGAGGAACAGGAGCTTTTGAGTGCTGAAAGACAAGTCATCAAGGCAAACGTCCAGCCTAGATGGGCAAGGAGATTTTGGAGGAACTTAGGAATAGGAAGAGGATGTANGAGATTTTGGAGGAACTTAGGAATAGGAAGAGGATGTATCATCTTTGGAAGAAGGCTCAGGTCTCTCTCTAGAGCAAAAAAAAAAAAATTTCTCTCTAGGAAAAGTTAGGAAGGCCCAAGCTCAGCTTGAACTTGAAATGGTGACTTCTGTAAAGGGTAATAAAAAATGTTTTTACAAATATGTTAATGGTAAAAAGAAGGGAAGACCAACCTTTGTTCTTTATTAGATGCAGGAGGGAACTTAGTAACTGCAGATGAGGAGAAGGCAGAGGTGCTTAACACCTTCTTTGCCTCAGTTTTTAGTGGGAAGACGACCTGCCTTCAGGACAACTGTCCTCCTGGGTTGGTTGATGGTATCAGGGAACAGAATGGTCCCCCCATTATCCAAGAGGAGGCAGTCAGAGAACTGCTGAGATGCTTGGATATTCAAAAAACGATGGAACCAGATGGGATCCACCCCAGGGCGATGAGGGAGCTGGCACGAGCTTGCAAAACCACTCTCCATCATTTACCTGGCTCACTGGTGAGGTTCCAGATGACTGGAAGCTGGCCAACATGACACTCATACACAAAAAGGGTGGGAAGGAGGATTGTAGTAATTATAGACCAGTCAGCTTGACCTCAGTACCCAGAAAGGTTATGGAAGAGTTTATACTAAGTGTCAACACACAGCACTTACAGAATGGCCAGGGTATCAGACCCTGCGAACATGGGTTTAGAAGGGGTAGGTCGTGTTTGACCAACCTGATCTCCTTTTATGACCAAGTGACCCGCCTGGTGGATGCAGGAAAGGCTGTTGACGTTGCATACCTGGACTTTGGCAAGGCCTTTGACACTGTCTCCCACAGCACACTCCTGGAAAAGCTGGCAGCCCATGACTTGGACAGGAGCACTCTTTGCTGTGTTAGGAACTGGCTGGATGGCTGGGCCCAGAGGGTGGTGGTGAACGGTGCTGCATCTGGCTGGAGGCCAGTCACCAGTGGTGTCCCTCAGGGATCTGTGCTGGGGCCTGTTCTGTTCAATATCTTTATTGATGACATGGATGAGGGGATTGAGTCTTTCATTAGTAAGTTTGTGGAAGACACTAAGCTGGAAGCATGTGTCGATCTATTGGAAGGGAGAAGGGCTCTGCAGAGAGACTTGGAATGGTTGGATGGATGGGCAGAGTCCCATAGGATGAAGTTTAATTAAGTCCAAGTTCCAAGTCCTGCATTTTGGCCACA
>VWZV01001297.1:0-79574 GCA_013397155.1 Irena cyanogastra
CCCCAAGTTGCTAATGCTGCCTGAAGGAAGAAACACCGCGCGGTTTCCCTGGAAGAAATTCCATTTGCACCTCCTATCTGGAATTGTTTGTAATATGTTTTTGTCCTGAGTTTCCTTTTACCAGTTTAGATCCCACTGTTCGTGTGCAGTCTCAAGACACCATGAGACTGAGTCTGCTCCTCGTCCTACTCGTGATCGTTCCACCAGCAATCTCCTAGATAGCCCTTCAGCCCAAAGCAAACGTATGGACCACCTTGGCCAAAGCCCTTGTCTCTCAACAGCGACAGCCTCTGATCTCCTGTCAACCTGCCTAGTGGGCCATGGTGAACGACATCAAGAGAGAAACAGACGACTGGCTGAGTGGACTGTTCAAGGGCTGGGGACTCTGGGGCTGGTTGGGATCTATTCTGAAAACTGTGTTTTTAGTACTGTTTGTTCTAGTTATTGTTATTGTAATTGTTAGCATTGGTTTTGGGCTAATCAAGTGCATAGTTTACAAGTTAATTTCAAGCTCATCTTCCCCTCCTGAAGTTTATCATTTAGAAGCCCCTAATGCCCCAATAGATGACCTGGAAGCCTCAGTAGAAAGTACTGACCTTCCTGAAGAGGAAGAACCAATTTACCAACCGTGACTTGGCAAGCATTCTGCCCCCCAAACCCAGTCCTCTTCATTGTAAACAAAACAAGGGGGAGATGTTGCGGTGTGATGTCAGGATGTGCCCCAGAATTCCGGGTTTCTCCCTGGAAGATCCCTTCCCCAGATGCATGTGTCAATCACCTCCTTCCCGCACCCTGACTCCTGCTCAGAACTGCCTGTCTAACTAGAGGTGTCAAGTGGTTGGGCAGATTCAAAAGATGCCCTACACCCTGGGTGGCATTGGACAATCCAGGTATCCTTTGTCCCTTGGAACCTCCTCTCCCAACACCTGGTTGGTGGGCTTTCTACCCCTCCCCTCCCCCTCTACCCCGAGTTAAAAGGGCAAGGAAGCCACGTGGTTGGGAGTCTGTTAGGAGTGAGTTAGGAGTCTGTTAAAAGTTCTGTTAGGAG
Organism: Irena cyanogastra; assembly: GCA_013397155.1. Classification (NCBI taxonomy): domain Eukaryota; kingdom Metazoa; phylum Chordata; class Aves; order Passeriformes; family Irenidae; genus Irena; species Irena cyanogastra. Next base: position 1,049 of record VWZV01001297.1, read on the forward strand.
TTCTGTTGGAGCTATTACTGGATTCAGAAGCCTGTGGGCTAGAATAAAAACTCTGGATTAAACCCTCCATCAGAACTGACTTCTTTCCTTCACCATTGCCTCAAAGCCTCTCCGTCAGAGGAACCTGATCCCATCACTACCACCGGAGCCCGGCATGTCTGGACTTGTGCCTGACTGCAGCAGCTAGCTAGCCAATAGTGTCTCTGGGGGGAAACACCTCAATTGCTGCTATCTGGTTCAGACACAGGGGCCAGGCAAGCCAAGGCACGTCCCTTCAGCAATATTGGTAATATTCCAATATAGAAGTAATTCGCTGTGCTGGCCAAACTTGTTATACTCATTTTTTGTTCATTAACTTTTTCTAAGAAGTTGATCTTTTCTACTGAAATATGACAATAAAACAGTTTTCTAGCACTTAAGAAGACCCTGAAGGAGAAGGCTGAGGCCTTTTTTTTTCCCCCCAAGCCTTTGGTATGTTGAGCTATAATTGGTAACTTCAGAGCACATAGGTTTTATCTGACAGAAAAGAAAAACGTACTTTCTTCAGCACAAGTCACATTTCCAAAAGAGAAAAATATGTACTATTGCTTTAAAATCTTTTCAGCCTTACTTATGTCTAACAGAAGGCTTTTTTCTGCTCCATCCTGATGCATTTCCTCATAAACTGAATTATGTCACAGTTCTAGGGCTTATTTATATACAGGTCAAATTGAAAACTGATGCTGTATTCCAGATTTAATACAGCAAGGGCTTTCATCTTCAGTGAGTATGCAAAATCATTTTCTTCTTCTATGCATACAATTAAGAATTTGTGTTTTACAAAGAAGGAAGGAAAGAAAATCCCAAGCCAGGAGAACATTGCAGTGAGAGCCTCCCTTTTTCTATAATGTTCCCTTTTCGTGTTTCACGTTTTTCAATGTGGAATTTAACTGGAAATATATACCCATCTGGTAGCTTAAGACTCTTCCATCTCTATGCAACCTATACCTTGATTATAATCATGCAGGAAGAAACACAAACTTTTCTGTTCCATGTTTCAAAAAGGTATCCAGACTGCAAGAGGACTAAGTCTCCCAAGTGTCCTTCTGCATTAATGAAGTCTGTGCAGCATGTGCAACTTCTTGCCAAACTACAAACAACTAAATCAGAAATATGCAAGGAAAAGATTGTAACAGGTATGTGGCAAACCATGATCTCCTTGCAGAATACTAATGCATCAACACACATTGTAAACTACAGAATAAGAAGGGCAGACTTACTTCAGAGTGGAAGAGGCTTTACAGAAACTGTCACCTTCCATTCTCCTAAGCTCAGTAAATGCCACTTCTCATGTTCTGGCAGAGTGGTCACATAGCGGTACACACCTGAACTTTCAAATCATGGCTGCAGCCAACAGTGTCCATAATCCTGATCAGAACCTCAGTGACCTCTGCTCTATTTTGTTCATAAATTACCTGTGAAAAGGCTCCAAAGTGCAAAAATTTTAAGCATGAAATGTTACTTTCATAATTTACTCAGATTTTTATACAGCCATGCATTGGTGTTTCTCAGTTTTCATTCATATTCTACTTAATTATTTTCCTCTTTTTTTTGTTTTTTTTGGGGGCTTTTTTGTTTTGTTTTTCCATTCTGTTTCTTGATCAGATAGCAGAAAACACAGATTATTCCATTAAGCAGCATGAAATCTATTTTCCCTTGGCTAAGACAAAACTTGCCACTAACCTTTGTATCAGTGAAATTCTATCCCATCACCTTAAAGAAAAACTATAGCTCTATTACCTATGGGATGCTACTAATAGCTTACCGAAACAAAAACCAACAGGGAGAGGTAAGGGATGAAATTTTGGTTCCACTCAGGGGTTGTGTTTACACAGGTTGTGTACCTTTTAAGCATCCAAAGATACACACCCCACCAGAGCTCACTTGTTTATGCCATACGTGACTCTTGCTCTCACTTCTGGAAGAACTGTTACACATCCTACTAAGGTCTCAAAAATAGAAAAGTGAAGAGCCTGTAGACCATGCTTTAATGCATTTCATCAAAGCAATAAGCTATTTCCCAGCTCTACACCAGCTGGATAACACTTGGCTAGCCTTGGCAGAACCTCTCATTCTTTCATCCTTTAAGCACCCAGGGGAAAACACTTTCTTTGTAGAAAGAAGTTTATGATCTCTGTTGGAATGAACTCCGGCCTTGGCCATCCTTCCAAAAAACTACTATTATGGGTTTTTTTAAGCCAGCAGGAGCTGAACAGATGGTTTCAAAAATTTCACTTTCATTTCTGTGTATGGGACATAGCTATACTTACATATAACATGCTCACATATATTGTGGAAGGCTAAAAACATTGATCCACTGCAATTTCATTTATCCTGAGTCTAGGCTTGGTACTTGGATCTCTTGAGCTGGACTTAGGTAACTACAGACACAAGCAGATTGCATCTCCCACGAATTCAAAACTCAAAATTGTCATTGTTTCACACTGGCTGTTATTCCAGCAGAAGCATGAACCCAGGGAATAACTGTGTGGATGCTTCTGCATGTGAAAAGACAAACAGTATTTTCTAGTTAGAAGGTTTGCTTGAGACTGACTATTTTACCCATTTTGCTACTCAGCAAACCAAATTATTTTATGTCCTTTTAACTGAGTTTTCTCATATACCATACTATTAAACTCTTGAGCACTTGTAGCATTTTTTCATCTACCTTTTCACTAATTTCTCCACTCACCCTGATTTCAGAGCAGTGTCATTGGTTCCATGCATTTTAACCAATATTCAAGACATCGTGTTTAAACATCTAATCACTTAATTGCCAGTGATAGCATTAAACTAGCAACTAATATCTTAATATTACCAATGAAATATGTCTTTTAAAATAGAAACATCTTTATGTATTTGCCTGTTTCTTTTTGTCAATTTTTCCTGTATATGCTGTATTTTTCAATCCTCACTTCCTTCCTAGCATTTTCAAATTAAGTCTTAAATTTAACTCTGAATTAACTCTTAAATTTTATTGATGGATAAAGTTCATTGAAAATCTAATAAAGCTCAAAGGTAAATAATTTTTATTTTTATATACTGTATCAAACACTCACAGTATTTACAGTACTCTGTTTTGTAGTGTATTTCAACCACCACTGCAATAGCAAATATTCTTATTAGAATGGTCATAGCATACACTGGAGCACTGTTTTGTTCAAGTTTGTATGATACTGATGCATCTGGATCCTCAGTATTTCCAATCTCATGTATTATTGCAAAATGGCATAGTTAGATTAGGCCTTGTATTATTTTAAAAACATAATTACCCGTATCCCTATTTTCTAAGGAGCTCAGCATGAATATTTTTTGCTGTGTGAACAGCAATTGTGCAATTTCTACTATGACATCTAGAGGCTGCTGCTTATTTTCTGTGGTTACTTCTATGGGCAAGATTTTTGTGGTTTCTTCCATGAAGAATCAGGATTGCTAATGAGAAGCAAGAGGAATTAGATTTCTCAGGGTGAGAGTTCACTACAATTCTGCTAAGCAGCACTACATTTCTGGCTTAGAGCATCAATAGCAAGAAACATTCCAATGGTAATGTCCTCATTTCATAACTCTTGCAATAAATCTAGAAAAGGACAGTATATTTGGAAAACTATTTAAACCAACAGAAAGTATGCTGAAAAAAGTAGAAAGTAAAAAAGTATTTTAAAACGTATCTAAAAAATATTTAAAGATTCATGAAAAATGGACACAGGTGTATATATATACATAGACATATCTGTGGCAACAGAAGTATAATAATAATCAATTTAATAAAGTTCACTAAAACCAGTAAGCTAAACAAAACTTCTTTAAAAAATCATATTTAGATAAAACTCTGCCTTCAAAAAGCAATATGTATCCTGATTAAATGATCACCTGAAGTATTCCTCACACTCCTATTGTATCATCAGCCTTTAATTGAGTAGAATGTCTACTAGATATCCAATTTTTCCTGGTTCCATGTGCTGACATCTGAAAAGCATTTAACTTCACTAATAACTGCAACAAGGTATGACAGAAATGACACATAAAATTCAGTGGAACAGACTTAACATTAATTTTCTCCCTAATTCATACAGAATATTTCTGTGCTTTGAGAATTTGAAGTACAGTTGTTTGGTATTACAGGGCTGGGAACACACACAGTATCCTCAGGAAATAAATGTGGAAGAGTATGTGAAGCAAATAAAAAAACAATAATTACAGTAGGAAAACAAGGACTGATCTAGACTCCTTCATTATGTGCATTTATTTGTTTTTTAGTATTACTGTACAGATAAGCTAAAAAAAGAATGACATTTCAGTAATAGCTGCAAATAAAACTTAACTTTGCCCTTGCAGGAGAAAACACAGAAAATTAGTGAAATGTAGTTTATTCATTCAGAAAGTGATTTTTTCTCCATTCAGAAACTTTATTTTTTCTGATTTTGAAATCTATATGCCTATTTATCCATAAATAGTTTGCCTTGTTAATTTGTAAATTACATTTAGGATTATGCAACATATCTGCCTGCATTGCCAAGTTTCGAGGTTAATATCCTCTGAATTGCATTTGATACAAAACAGTATCTTCAGTTTAAAATGAGGAACTAAAAACTGGTTCTGAGAAAATATTCTAAAAAGAACTGACTTGAAAAGAGAAATACCAGGATTCTCACAGAGGTATGAAACAGAATAGAAAAAGGAAATTCACACTTTTTCTCATTCTGTACTCAGATTTCAGTATTTGTAATGTCTATTTTCAACCTGATTCTCCATTTCTTGCTCATGCAACTTGCCAACATAACAGCAGCAATTTGAAATTGAAATCCATCAAAAGTGAAATCCTTCAAAACCATTAGTTATAACAACTTTACACATACACATTTTAACTCTTTCAGCAGATATTTTTATTTGCATGGAAGTTAATGACTACAAATGGAATGTTATCTGCCCAACTAAATAAAAAATTCAATAATATAATAGGTTTAATTTGGATTATTCCAATTCAGATACTTATTTTACTGAAGTGAGCAATGAAAAAAAATAGTGAAGGGTCAAACCTGACCCAGAATTACATCAAGAAACTATTTTATAGGGTCTGATCACTCCTTTTTGATTTATGATGTTCCATTGGTTTATTTAACTGAAAATTTTCTTTATTTCTCAGTGTGTTTGGTTCAGTTGGAAATACACTTAAAACATCTTTCTTGTACCATGCAAACAACATAACTATAGTAGAAGTATTAAATTTTACTTCAAAGCTGTCTTTCATTAGCTATTGTCAAGTTAATTGCAGTGACTTCTGGGGTTTTAACAGAAAAGAGCTGAACTTGTGCCTGCTCACTTCTGATTCAAAGCTCACTAACATCTGCAAAACTCTTACTAGGCCTTTCTGAGATTTAGAAGTGAGAGAAAGAGACGGCATTAGAATGTCACAACTTAGAAATTCAGTCATCTCTTCTTGTAAAATAGCAAACAGCAGACTTATTGTTCTTTAAACTTTTAATTAAATTATAAAACTGAAGAATTCTTACTTTTTCAGAAGAAAATAAACTGCCTACTGGCATGAGGGTAAGAAGGAACGGGGTTTTCCTTTCTTTCATTTGTCTCTCTCACCCCTAAAATCAAAGTAAAACCTGGTAAAATATTTTTAACATAGTGATTTTTTAAATTCATTGCCAGAAAATGTGAAAATTCCTAGCTAAGTAAAAAACTACTAAAAAAATAAAATTAAGCACAATTAAACATTATCCAAACCTCAGAGGAAAAATCTTTCCCCATGTATCATTAGGAAGCAGAGTAAACCTTTTCAAGGAAGCCATCAACTCCTCCAAAGGTCCGTGCCAGAAGCAGAGGGGAAATCAAACTGTGGCAATTTGGATGTAAAACTTAACAACACAGTCCAAAAATAAAGTTAAGGGATCTCTAAAGTAAAGGTATAAAATTTATATTCCTTTCTGAATACCTCATAAGCAGGTGATCTTAAAAAGAATCCTGTAGCAGATAAGTTTTCTTTAAGCAGCAGAATAATGTCTTGCAAACAGTTGAAGAGATTTTTTGTGTATTGACAAAAAATACACAAAAATACAGTGGTGGAGAGTAGGGATGTTTCCAAACCAGAACACTGTATTATGTGGAACTTATTGGTAGTATTTCAAGCCGTTGATTACAGACAGTCCAGGACAGCGTAACAAAATAGACAGCAACAGGTTGCACAGAATGAAAATTCCCTTTGAACCCTCCCTTTGGAGTGAAATTGCTAACTCCCACGAGCCCTGGGTAAAATGCTATTCAACACCCTAAAAAAGGAAGTAAATGTTGTGATAATATACTTTCATGACCATATTAACCTATCTGTGTAGCAAAAGGATGATGGGGAGATAAAATGTTAGGTGAAGTTTGATACAGGAAAACCCAAAAGTGACATCCAAGAACTGACTCTGCCACCTGCCCCGCCCACCCTCCAATTTTAAGTATATATTTTGGGGGACCTGAACTAGTTGATACAACTGAAGAAAAAAAATCTTTGAGATATTTTGAGATACTGTAGAGTTCTATGAAAATGCCTCTCAGAGGTAAACAATGGCCAAAATTCCCAATGTTAAGATTCTATAGAAATACACGTATATTTGCATTATGGAATTAACCAGAAAACATAATTATTACACAATCTTCTGACCCCCTCATCTCAAAAAGGTTATACAGTCAATTTTTTAAAAGTACAGAAGACAGTAAAAAGGACTGAGAAACCTGTGTGGTAACTTCTACTGAGGAAAAACTGAACAAACTAAGGATTCTTCAGCATACAAAAAGGGAAAATTAAATGGTGATGTCACAGCAGTCTAAAACAACTTTAAAAAATATGAGGAACAGCTATTTACCTTTTAAAACATTTTCATAAGAAAATTAACAAGAAGCAAGTGAAGCCCAAAGATGACAGGTTCAACAAACAAACAAACAGAAGGTAAGTCTGCAGAAATACATCTTGGTCAGTACACTTATTTACCTGGGTTCAAAAAGCAAAGGGTTTTTATCACAGTTAATGATTGCAATAGCAACCACCTGTTATAGCTCTGGAAGTCCTTGAGACAGTTTGCTGGAAAGGAGTATTCCCTCCTCCTGGAGAAGATGATGGCTTAGCTGGATATTTATTCTGACAAATTTCTTAACCCCTCTTAAGGGAAAGGAGTGGAAGAAGGGGAACCATACCGAGAATTTCAAATTCATTTGCTCACATCAATTACTACCATTTCCAAGACTTAACGAAGCACTTTGCATTACATCACTATCAATGAGAGACACAAAAAAATGCATCTCGTTTTCATATATAATTAGCTAGTTCATGTGTCAATGAACAAAAAAAGATCCCAATCCAATTTCTACAAGCATATCAAAAAATGCTACTTGTCTTGTACATTAACTAAGAATTCCCCTGGGTCAGACCTTTGCTCCAGAGTTCAGACAGAGAAATATAAATATTAGAGTAAACAGTCCCAAGATATCAGACCTTTTCCCCTTTACATTAAGCATGCTATCTACAACTTGATTGTGCTTCTTTTTTAACACCCAAAATAAATTTCATTTTTATATTCTGAAACAACAGGTAGAATGGAATGTGGCTTGCTTTGCAAATATGATTGATGATGCTGAAAGTGTTCTAGGAAATTCAGTGACACCTAATCCTACCCAATTATTGAACTGTCAGTCTTACTTGAATTTCCATCTAAAGGCTTATTCAGACTACAACTGAGAAACCTACCCTCCTCTGACTTTATATAAAATGTTTCCAAGCAAACAAATAGGTAGTGCAAAAAGGCTTTGAACACATAGTCCTTCCTGAAGGAAACTCAAACATCATCTGACAAGGTCCAGCAACATTTATTTAAACTGCAGAGCTGTTGTAAACTCTGCAAGCACCTAGTCACATGAGTTGGACAAATGAAGACAACTTCATGAACTTCTCAGCACATGCTTTATTCATTTTTTTCTGTCAGGTAACTAAAATTCTAGGTAAAAAAGAAAAAGTCAGAGTCTGAGATACTCAACACAGATCAAACTCAACTTTAGTGACATAAGAACTACTAGAGATGGCATATTAATCCACCCATCCCATTTGATGGCCTGTCTATTCTAAGACACATACCTGCACTCTTGATGTTGTCAAGTTAATACAGTATTAGGTAACACTCCATAAAGAGATCCAGCCATATGTGAATCTCAGTCTGACAAATGCTATGCCATTGGAATCTCTTGAATATCATTCCTTCTTACTTCTTTGTAGACCAGCTCATTATTAATAGTGCAAGTGTGATCCCCTCTCAACTTCATTTTCCAACTTTCCTCAGTTCCTGTATTTCAGCCACGTTGCTTTTCTACTTAGCTTCTACCTATACTACAATTAATTCCAATTGTATCAATGGATTTGATCTTTTTGCTCAGGATAATCATGTTAAAAGGCACTTCTTTAACCATTTGAATGTTCTCCTTGGATTTCTTTCACCTCTCTGTCTAAACATGATGGCCCTTTTCCAAACTCCTCTTTAATCAGTGTTTTGAATCAGGCAGCAAGATTTTCTAAGTGTGATCCCACAGGGCACTACTTCAGCTGAGCAAACAGACCTGTTTGAACAGTCCCCTTTCAAGAAATGCTTCCTTCAAACATCTTAATATCCTTCTACTAATATCTCAAGAACCATGCATTCTTCATTATTTTCACAGAGAAAAGAATAACTCATTCACGTTTACCTCAGCCCTTATTTTTTTTTAAGCATCCTTCCTCCTTTGCTTGGTGGAGGCATCTTCAACCTGTTTCACCACAAAGTTCATTCAACATTACCACTATTGCTGAGACAAAGATCAATCAGCAGACTCCAAGCCAACATCATCAGGATGTTTTTACCTCAGATTTATGTCTCATATGCTGGCAAGTTACAATTCGAAATCTATTCTCATAAATGGGCTCTATTTTTATTAAAGGTTCACAATATAAGAGGTCTTGGATTCTTTGCTGAATCTCTCATATGACTCATTTTTTCTCCTCTTTCAGACCTTCTGACTCCTAGGGTTAGTCTTCTAACCCTTTTTGCAGTCCTTTCCATTTCAGCTCTCTCTTCTGGTTTTCATTTCCTTGTTAGCTCCACCATCCATTTCCCTTATGCAGTTAGTTTCCTACTTTGCTTCTCTGGATTTTCTTCCTCTGTGTTGTGCTCGCCCATGTTTCAAATGTCAATGACTGGCTCTTTAATTGCTAAGTCAATACTGTCACCATGAAGACAGGAAGTACACGGGTTCCATACCCTGCACAAACTGAGATTTTTCTCCTTGACTTTGTTTAGTGCACACCTGCCTTTTCACCCCTCTTCCATCTCACCTGTGAATTGTCCCCACTCTCCTTCATCAGCACATTACCTGAAACCTTCTCCATTATTTCCAAAGCTTGAGGGTATATGTCGGAATACTTTCCCACTTGCTTTTCCATACTAACTCTAACAAACATTCTGTTTCAGTGCCACGCCTCAGTGTACTAATCACCTCGATGACTACTGAACTCTTATCTCCTTATTTCCACGTTCACAAAATAAAACCAACGTTTCTGACTAACTTGACCACTTCTTTTTTTCTTGCCTTTGTGTCTGGCTGGTTTTTTTTGCTTTAAGAAAATCCAAAACCAAAAACCCAAAACCAAAGCACAAACAAACCAACAGAAAACTTTCTGCCTAGGTCATCTTTCTGCCCTCCCAAAGAAGTGCATCACTTGTGGTCTATGGGAGGCAGCATTTCCCTCCAGCTAAGCTGCATAAAGCAGCACTGTAGTTAAAATTCAGATTTCTTTCCAGAAATTCACTCCTATAGGCATGAATAATGTAAATATTACAGCTAAGCCTGAGGCACAAGAGTCAAACAACCTACTACTGAATCTACTAGTCCTTTCAGAATAACAATCATGTTTAAAAATTATTACAATGTTTTCCTTTTCTTCGAACATATCTGGCCTAGCAGACTGTTCTTCAGTTTGAGTGCAGTGTTTGAACAGTGCAGGGAAGAGATAAAAACAATAAAACATGGGATTGCTCAACTGAAAATTTTAATGTGTCTACATACTTTCATATAATTCAGGCTGATTTATCCAGATTGTCACCGTGTGGTTGTATTAAACTGTGCATAAAACTCATCTGTTGGAATATTTGAATACTCTTCCTCTTTAAGATAAATGTTCCTAGAAATAAATAAAAATTTTTAAAAGCCATTAGTATATGTTTTCTTGCCATTATTCAGAAGTAGCCTGAGAAAACTAAAAAAGATGCAATGCATTAACACCCATAAATGTTCATAAATTATTAGAAATGGAATTTAATGTAACTAGAACTTGTTCTGTAAAATATATGCCACATCTCAATACAGCAAACTTAGGTTTTTTCTTCCTGAAATATACTTCCAGAAATCTCAAGAGTAAAAAAGCCTGAATTAGCACAATTCCAAACTTTTGTTTTCATAATAAGAAGGCATCATGTACTGGAAATTCATTTGCAAAACGTATGTATGAACCTGAAACTGGTTCAGTTGGTCACAGTATGGTGCTAATAGTGCAAAGGTCATGGCTTCAATCCCCATATGGGCCATTCATTTAAGAGCTGGACTTGATAACCCTTCTAGGTCCCTTCCAACTCTGACTATTCTATGCTTCTGTATTCATGCCCCAGGAAAAAAAAAAAGAAAAAAAAAAAAAGAGAAAAAAGGAACTGGAAAAATAGAACACCAAATCATTATGTTTGTTTTTCTTTTCCTGCATAGAGCAGACACAAGAATTGCCCATCAAGACACATCCAGTGGTTAGTTAAAGAATCATCTAGTTCTGTCATACATAATAGAAGTGCTGTTTGTGTTGCTAGCTTAACCCTGAGCTATCAGAAACTGGCAGCTCTACTGGCAGTTCATCCTTTTTTGTTTCAGAAAACTAAGACAAATTAAAGAAACATGTAATGGTTTTCAACTGATAATATAATTTTCTGCATAGCTTATTATATTTATTCACTATTTTGCCATCTATATAAACAGTCTGTTGTCAGTGGAATGCTTTTAAGAATTCCAGATCCTAATTCATTCATGTCAGTCAGTAACACTCAAAACGTACTCTCTCAATATATATTAAATAATACTGGAAAACATGCTTCAGGCAAATTGTTGATTTTTTTTAAAAGCATTAACTTGTAACAAGTGTATTAAAAAAGTTACAAGCAGAGCAAGTAAAAAGCTCTTTGAAAGCCAATGTATTGGGTTAATAATGATAAAGAGTTTTTTTTATTTGAACAATGCTGGTTTGGTACTTACTTTGCTTTTTGCTCCTGAGAGAGCTCTGCGTTCACGACATCTAGATCTCGGCGCTGTACCTGATTCTGCCGCTGCTGGTGCCGCTCCCAAAGCAACTGCGCTCTGGCAGCCTGTAGACATTGCCTGTCCCATTCAGCATCTCTTCGGCGTTCCTGCTCCCTTACTCTCTACAGGAGTGAGAAAAATGCTTCATTTTCTCTTTCAAAGATGGAACTGTATATATAAAGTCTCATGGGTAAGTTCATCCAAACAAACTTGCTTGCCTTTATTGAACACTAGGGGTAGCATTTGAAATGGGGAGAAGGAAGCAAGGATTTCTAAACCAGGCAGAAGCAAGATACGGCCAATGAAAGAGCTATTCTTTTCTCTCTGTAAAAATCTAGAGCAGCAAGACAGATTTTTTTTTTAATTATTATTAGCAAGAGTTGAAACTTCTTGAGCAAGAAGTGCATAGACATCATATGGCTTACAATATGGCTAACTCAGTATAACAGGGGAGCCACAAACACGAGTAGAAACTTTTTTTTCCTCTGCCTAACTCTTGTCTGATACCCTACTGAACAGAATCAAAAAATCAGGCCTGCAAAAAGCTTACTTTCCTTGGTTGTACTCATTTTCAGCCAACCTAATGACATGAATGGGTTCATTTCAGAGTAATAGGAGAGGCAGGAAAATGACAATTCTACCTTCAGCTTTAATAACAGTACTAGGTAAGATATAGTATAGCCTACAGTATTATAAGGACTGAAAGATAAAATCAAACACTATTCCTTAGCTGTCACAAATGCAGCCTCTGCACAAGGGAGGCAAGTCACTTCCTACTGCACAATATCTAGGCCTGTACACTCTTGACTTCATAGGAGACTAGATGTCTTCATTTCGACTGCCCGCTTCTATACATCTCTAGAGCAGCAACTATTGCCATTGAAATTCTATTTTACAGCATGGCTCATAGTCATGTGGGATGGTAGAAATGAAACTTCATCACATTCTTACATTCATGAACTTTTAGGCCTCTGAAATATGCATGAGCAAGGTCACTAGACTTGCTCTATTTGCCTTGCTTGGGCACCCTTAAGCATGAGAATACTGCTTTGGCCTGCCCTGCTTTCATCTTCAGCTCCCGGATCTTTTTCTCCTGTGGAGCAGCCCATTCCTTGCAGGCAGCTTGTGCACTCTCAGGCCCTGAACTGCACCATGAAGCCTGGGTCTCGGGCTGGGCAGGACTTTGCTGCTCAGCTGGACCATCATGGACCATGCCCTAAGATCCCCTTGGCCCTGGGCTCCTCAGCAACGTTCCTCCCAGTCCAACTCCAGGGCTCCAGCCTACTCCATGACATCTCCCAGGTGCTTCAGAGGTACTATGTTCAATTAGACTGATTAAAGTTTGGGTAAAATGCAGATCAGTGGAAAACAAGAGTCTCATACTGGCATGCTCAATAATGGCAAACAATGGTATTTTTCTTCTACAAACACTGTCTATAGTACTATTACAACCGAGAAAACAAAACATACATGAAAATGCATGTGAACTTAAATACCTGTTTCTCCAGAGCTTGTTCCTTTTGAAATTCACGGATTGCCATCAGCTGCTCCTGATTCATTCCCTTCCATCGATTCACAAGCACATTATGTTTACCCCAAGGACCGATTGCTTGGTCAGGGTTTTCAGAAAGGAAGTCTCCTCGAAGGAGGCAGGTAATTTCATCCATGTCATCTTTTATTTTTTGAGCCTTTTCCAAATTATTTTTATGATCTAGTTCAGCAGCCTAAATTCAATGGAAAGAGAGAAAGGCTTTTTTTTCCAAGAGAAATATGAACGAAGGGATGAAAAAATGTTAACATATCATAACATGTCTTTCCAACCTGCATACAGTTGTTAAAAGCATCACTTACAAAAAGTGATCATTGTCTTATTGGCCAAGATCAAAAGCCCAATATCAAACAGTTTTTTAATGTTGTCATATCACATTTAGCAAGTAAACTGGGGAAAAAGAACTTTGTTTTGTAAGAAAACATAGAATTAAATAAAAAATAATTCCACATTTAACTCCAAGTAAATAACCAGTATATATTTGCAGACAGACACAATATGGAAGAAATTTACAATAAAAACTAACAATAAAAATTTACTATCTCAAATCACTAGCCTTGATTTATATATCACATACTGAGTCTAGGTGAAGAACATGGGTAAGCCCTCAAAACAGACAGACAATTGGACAACAGATACCCAATTAAAGTGTGAAGATGCAGCCTTGATTCTCTTTGCTGATACAAAATGCAAACTTGAATCATATTACATTAATGTATCTGAAATACTGAAGATCACAGTATGCATTTTCTATGGAAATCACTGATCCTAATGTTCACTACAAGGCACAGTCTCCTACTTAAAGGAAATTTTCTCCTTAAAATACTCCTGAAATAAAATACAATGATCTTACTGAACATAATTACCTTTCAAAGAAGAATTAGACTAAGTAAACTAATTTGAAGTAGAATGATAATGCTATGCATCTTTCAATTCTAATACTGTCTCATACTTCTGTAATGCATAAACTAAACTATCTGGAACAATGCCTAGTTCCAGCTTCCAGTGGACAGAGGAGAGGGAACCTTCTGCTTGCTAGGACACACAGGGCACAGGCTGCCAGGCCACTCCCTCTTTACACGTCTATCTTGATTGCAACAGAACAGTGGGTAATTCTGTCTCCACTTTGACCAAGATGTGCTGTTAAAAAAAATCACTGCCTTGAGAATATTCACTTATGTAGAGCAGCTTGTACTTTCCTTGCTGATCAGTAGTTCACTGGTTAGCACATACACATTGGCAAAGTAGACAAGGACAAATGAAAACAGAAGGGTTTTCCTTTAAGAAAGTCAGAGCAGGTGAAGTCTTCTGTGCCATGTAAGGCAAAGTTGAACATGAGTAGGCAGAGTAACCAGAAGATATAAACAACTGAGAATGACATGACTACAGACACGTGTGCGAAGTTGTTCCTCTGCACATATTAAGGAAAAGAATCGTAACTGAGCAAGCAGGGTGATCTATGCCACCAGAGGAGACTACTAAACTGGAGTTATCTCTACATTTTTAGTTATAGATTTCGAGTCTGGATAACAGTGGTTGTCCCAAACATCAGGCCAGGAGACTGCTAGAGAGTGACTTCTGTCTGCTCCAAGCAAATATGCAAAACCACCTGTCAGTGATGGTGCAGAAGAAACAACAACTAAGTACCATATCCTTGGCTGAAAACAGCCTTTTGGTTTCCATTAAAAGTAACAGAACTATTTGATGTGCAAAGAAAGTAATAAAAGATAAATTAATTTTTTAAAACTATACATTAGCTAAGCCACAAATCAACTTAGATCATGCCAAAACCCTCATATTTAAAAACATCTAGACCTAACAAGAACATCAACTATAGAGAAAAAAAAGCCTACTTTTACACAAATGGAAAACCCCAAGCAAACCAAGTTTCATGTGACAACAACTTCAGATCTAGGAATCATCGTCATCATAACATGGAATAATACAGGAATTATAGGCCACTTTTCCATCTCTGATGTCAGTGAATATGACTTTTACCAGAAAGTTAAAGAATTTTTTAAAATTCCAAATGTATTTCCCTGAATTGCTTTTTTTTCCCTCAAGAAGAGTCAATAAGTACCTGAAAGGAACTATGACATGACAACTTTTAAGACCCAAATGCCCAAAGATATTCAACCATCCAATATTTTTGGAACACTGAACCAAGGATATGTGTGTGTACTTTTCTCTTATTAATACTATGACTATGCATCAGACAATTATCTGTAGTTTGGAAAAACCTCCAGAGTAAATCACATTTAACAGAAAATAATTTTGAATGGATCTCACATAATTACTGACCTTGAAGCTTAAAATGTGCAATTTTTATTTAGATAACTTTCTTAATGTCACTCCACTGTGATCTAGCAACAGATCAAAAGAAGTCACTTCAACATTTTAACTCAGATTTCTCTTTAAGAGGGAGAGAATAAAATTTCCAAGCTGCCTGAGAATCTTACTGGAGGAAATTCTCAGCCCTATGCATAGCCATGCATGTCACACTTCTATGCCATGATTAATGACAAGAAAGTCCTGCTGGCTTCACTTTCTGATCCTGGCCAGGTGCTACCGGCCTCTTGCCTACCTAGGCACAGCTGGCTCATATCCAGCCACTTTCACCAGCACCCCGGGGCCTTTCCTACCAGGCACTTCCCAGTCACTGTCCCTATCTTGGAGCTGTAGGGGGTTGCTGTGATTCAAGTCCAAAATCTGGAACTTGGCCTTGTTGAAACTCAGACTACTGGCCTGGGCCCATTACTCCAGCCTGTTCAGATCTCTCTGCAGAGCCTTCCTACCTTCCAGAAGACTTGGTGCTATCTACAAAGTGACTCAATCCCCTTGCCCAGGCCATTGTTGAAGATGTTAAAAAACTGAACCCGATTCTGAGTCTTGGGAACACCATTGGTGCCTGGCCCCAGCTGGAAGTATCCCCATTCCCCACTACTCTCTGAGCCCAGACGTCCAGCCAGTCTTTCACCCAGTGAACAGTGCATGTCCCTGTCCAAACCATGAGGAAGATGCTGTGAGGAACAGTGTCAAAGGCTTTCCTAAAGTCCAGGCAAACACATCCACTGAGGGGGTCACTCTGTCCTAGGAGATCAGGTGGGTCAAGCAGGACCCATAAACACTGGCTGGCTGGGCTGATGCCCTGGTTGTCCTGCATGTGTGGCATGATGGCACTCAAGATGATCTGCTCCATGACCTTTCCTGGAACCGAGGTCAGGCTGACAGGCCTGTAGTTCCCTGGATCCTCCTTCCAGGCCTTCTTACTGACCAACTTCCCTTCATATGGGACCTCCCTGGTGAGACAACACTGCTGGGAAATGATGGAAAGTGGCTCCATGAGCACTGCCACCAGCTCCCTCAGTACACTTGAGTGGTTTCCATCTGGTCCCATGAACTTTTGTGGGTCTAAATTGCATAGAACTTCCCTCCTGGAATATGGGAGCCTCATTCTGGTCCCTGTCCCTGCATTCCAGCTCAGGGGGCTGAAGGCCAAAGCAGAAAAGATATTAAGTATGTCAGTCTTTTCCTTATGCTCTGTCACTATGTTTCCCCCCAAACAAAGGATAGAGATTATCCTTGCCTTTCTTCTGCTGCTGATGTATTTTTAGAAATATTTTTCATTGTCTTTGACAGCAGTAGCCAGATTAAGTTCTAGCTGGACTTTGGCCCCTTCTAATTTTCTCCCTGCATGACCTCATAACATTTCTGCAGTCCTCCTGAGCTGCCTGTCCCTTCTTTCAAAGGTAATAAAATCTCTTTTTCTCTCTGAGTTCCAGACAAAGCTGTCTGTTCAGTCAGGCTGGTGTTCACCACTGGCTTGGCTTTCAGCAGATAGGGACAGCTTGCTCCTGCACTTTTGGATTTTGATTTTCAATTAACTTGGGTGGTCTATAAACAAAATTACATGACAAATGGCCCCCAAAAGGCTCAAGCAACATTAAAGACTTGCATGCTTGTACAGCTAAACCAAAAAGTACCATACTTAACTGTAGTATCCCATGAACTCTCTCTCACCAGCCAATTCTCAAGCACATTGCCTTGGAAAGACCTACCATAGAGTTTATTGCTCCTGTTGGGAAAGACCACATTCCCACATGGACCTCTGTCTCACGGATTCCTCTATTTCACAATCTCCCCTAGTTTTTCCTTTCCCTGTTTCCTCATTGGTTGGATACCCCTGGTGGCTGCCCTCTCTCCCCTGGAGACCAATCCCCTTTGCCCTGCCCTTAGCTCCGCCCCCCAATCCCTTCCTCTTCTTAAACTGTTCAGAACATAATGCTGGTCCTCTTTTGCCTGGGTTTTCCCTTCAGCTCTGCGTAATAAACTCTGCTGGAGCATACCCTGACAAAAGAGCCTTCTTGTCTCTCGCTAAGCCAGCTGTGGTGAGTGTGGTGTGTGGGCCTGACTGAGTTGCCTGAATGCTGACCCCACCCGCTTTTCCACAGGAGAGGTTTGTTGGGAACAGATAATAGGCAGCAGCACCTACCATTCCAATTCCCACATTTTTACTTAATGTAGGTAATTCTAATGTGGTTTGTTTTGATGTGACTAAATATATTTAAAGCTAAGTCACAAAAAATATTGTTCAACCAAGCTAACAGCATCCATGTATTCCTTCGGATTTTATGTAGAAGCTGAAAAGAAAAAAACCCTCTGCAGTAAGATGAAGAACTAGAGCATGACAGGTAATGCTACTAAGACAGGTTCCAAAGCAACATCAGTAAACAACCAAGAGACATTGTACACAAATACCCATGAAGTAGCCGAAGAGCCAAAACCAGTTGTTGTGGGGAATTAATGTAAACAACATGGACAAAAAGCAACTGTTAGCAATGTTTCCACACAAGTGCAAATAAAAGCAGACAGACACAATAAGAGTATGGGAGGTCTGATATAAACCCAGAAAGAAGCATGGGAGGCTTTTGCCATACCCCAGTTTACCAGCTCAAAGCTCCCAAATGAATGGGGAGCTGTTTCTGCCCACCAGTCAGCAAGCTGAGAACCAGGAGGGACAATTTTGGCAGAGGATAACCAGATAAAAGTCATCTAAATCCTTTGTTCACTTGGCAAAGTGCATAAAATTTCTCCTGTTCCAAGCTGAAATAACCTGGGAAGTCAGCTGATAAGAAACCCCTGTGAAAACATCACTACTCATTCTGATTTTGTGCATCTTATTTTCCTTCTCTGTTGCCACATTTTCTAAAAAACAACAAACCAACTGAGTATTAATTTACCTGGATTCTATTGAAATTTTTAGTAGCTGTACAAACAGCATGCCGGCTTTCCTCTTCTTTTCTTTGTTCTTCCATAATCTTTTGGTCAAGTTCAATCCTAAACTTGTCATAAAGATCATCTAAATTAGATTAAAATAAAATGTAGTCAATATTCATGGACATGATGTGCCATTTAAGTTAACCAGGGGAAGAGGCAGGGGTGAGCTACAGATACAGTAAGCTGAATAACTATTTCCAAATCCTACCATCAAAGCTGTCCATCTTGGGATTTCAGGTGACTCATGAATCAGTTTAATATGTAACCTATCTTGTCTAAACAGCTAGTGTTTAAATGAAAGAAGTATGTTATTTACTGCAGAAAATAATGTTTCATGACAAGCTGTGAAAGAAAAACCAGTTTTATTTTTTCTGCTCTAGGACAGTTTGGCCTGATGAAGTAAGCTTTCCAACTGGAGGCATAAACCAGAAATGAAACCTGGGTGATATTACAACCACATGTTATGAAATAGAGATTTCCTAAGAGAAATAGTGATTACATTAGAGCTTATAAAGTAAAAACTGGCCTAGTATTTCTAGAACTTAAATATACAATAGAGTATACCATATTTTCATCAGATACACCACAACTTCAGAAAAAGAAGATCAAAACTACATTCTCTTTTTTGTTACCTGCTAATTTTTGGTCAGCTAATGCATTTTTCCAGTCTTTCTGTTGCTGAAGAGACCACTCCCTTAATTGTTCTTTTTGAAACTTCATCCTTTGATCATAGTTTAAGTCTTCACCCATAAACTTCTGCATGCCAGATATAGTACACCGAGGATCATCGTCTGAAACTCGAGCAGGTCTGTCTTTCTTTAGGGCTTGTGGATCATTCAGGTCAAATTCACGTCTTGTTTCCGGCTTCTGAAAATTCTTCTGAAATTCAGTGAGAGCCCTATTCATGTCTTTGATTTCATTTTTCTGTCGTTCTTCTAGCAGACACATGAGCTTGTCATTTTTCTTCATGTCATGAGCTAGACAAAAATGAACACAATGAAACTACAGCTCTTAGAGGTGCATAAGTCATTGGAGTGCACACATAAGGTGAAAAAAAATTTTCAAGATGAATAAACAGAATATAAGTCTTCAAACTGTTATGCCTTAGGAGAGTATTTGATCCATAAGTACCAGTCCAGCAAACACTCTAATGTTAATAATATTTACTTATGAAATATTTTCAGCTTTTTAGGTATAAATTATTTTATTAACGTTACAATGAAATATATGCATGTGAAACAAATACAATAATAAGCACTAGAACTATGAAGTTTCGTTTGGTGAAAACCTGCCACACAAGAAATGTATAGTAAACCAGTTGCTCCCATTTACTCTTAGTTTACAGCTACAGCTAAAATACATTGTTGCTTGTCAGGAAGCAAACCAAAATTAGGCTGCAACTGAAAGGAATATAAGTAGCTCTTCCATAGTTCCAATGATTTTTCTAACCACAGCACTAAAATCATTGGCTGGCATTAAGTTTTGAACAGTTTAAGAGCTCCTGTCCATTTAATAGAAACTAAATAAATTACAGCATTTTTAAGAAAAACAACAAAACTCCCACCCAACTAGCCATTTTAGTTTTTTAAAATAATTTGCTAGAAAAGATCATTTCCCCTTTTGCCAGACTCCACATTGCTCCTGGTAGTTTCTCCAGAGTCAGACCCTGACAGGTGCTGTTTTCCAGCCAGGAAAATCAAAAGCAGCTGTAGTAGAAGCACAGCATGGAAGTGGCAGCTCCATTTTAGCTTCTCTTGAGGCACACAGAGAGCTCAAGCTGTGGGACCCTTTCACCTGGTAGCACAGGAAAGCATGCCATGCACAGAAGACCACAAAGGGTTTGACGTCAGGGCACAGCATGAAATGTTTGTGTGGCTGCAAGTTCTGACTCAGCAATGGCTCCTCTTTTGACCTTACTGTACGTGACTTATGCTTCCAGCAATAACAATCTAGAGAGGATTTCACAGAATCTATATATTCTGTGGGAGAATGGCTAGACAGAAGATGAGCTCACTCTACAAAAAAGCAACTAAAACAGATTAGCCACTGCTATACTGAAAAGGACAGTGGTAAGTAATTAATTTTTTAAAAAATCCTGCTGCATATTCAGGTTTTTAAATTATGCTCTTCGTCAATACCTTTTAAAAGAAAACACTGAAAATTCTGGCCTGTTATGCAATGTATCCCAGTTTAATCATGTCAATATAAATCTTAAGATAACAAGGAGAATACATATTGTGCCAATGTAGATGTATGAACATAAACAGGACATAAACTGGATGACTGAATTTAGAGAATATATAAAGGAATAAAAGAAAGCAGGAAACTGATTAAAAGATTTAATTATTCACAGAAATATCATAGTATCTAGGAATATACCGAATCTTTCATGTTCTGCTTTTTCAGCTGCTTCCTGAATTTTCCTCTCCTTGACCTGGGCATCCAATGCATCTTTATCAATCTATCAAAATGGAAAAAAAGCAGCTCTTTAGGAGATACTGTGTTTGAACAATTAAAACAGGTATTGTCAAGCTACATTGACTTACAGTTGTACAAGATAGATATAAACCCACTAGCAACAGAATATATAGACATTACTAATGTAGGTAAAACAAAATCCAGAAACAGAAATATTGTTGTTTATTTGCTTTGTTTCAATAATGATATGTATGTTCTTGCATCTGATCAGATGAAAACACCACATTTACATGATACATAGAGCTATAAAAATATTTTCAGCTCCATTACACAGAATATGTTCTCCCCGTTACAGCTGGCAATTTTATTTTATTGTTCTGCTTTCATTTATAAAGCAGGTAAGTATTTTAACAGTAAAGATGACAGGAAGTTGTAATAGTTCATATTTGAAAAAAAAATACAAAGGGTTCACTATAAGAAAGGAATGGAAATATTTCCCATCTTATGAGATTCACATGGTTGTGAAAATGCACTACAGCGTACATGATCTGTGATGAACTGATACATATGGTACAGAACAGCCACATCCATGGCAAGTGGGACCTGAGCAAAGGATAATATAGGCCACATCGTCAAATGGGAGCAGACACCTCCATTTTAAGAAAGCATGTGGCCCCACATTTGTTGGCAGATGGTGGCAAATTAATAGGCAGAAACATGGATTTTACTTCTTTTTTTTTTACTGACAAGTCACTTAATGTCTTTAAAAATTCTGTCAAAAATGCAATGACAAATCTTCAAGAATCTGGTAAACAATTTTAATAGTCTTTGTCTAAAACCTATTCAGATGAAATCAGAAACAGATCATGGCTGAAAATACACATGGTTAGTGCTGTAAAGGACAACTGAAAATAGCCGTCAGGCAAAGAGGTAAGTTTGTAAGCAAGGGTGAAATCATCAAGAATTCTATCCTCCAAAAACAATGGTGTTGTGGACACTAAATATCAACTCTTTCAGAAATCTCATTGTGAAAGCCAAGCTGACAATATAACTACAGGAAATACTGTTAAGAGAAATTCAATACAAGTTCTTAGTATTCTGGCAATAATAGAAGTAGGTCAGTATACTGACTTGTGTTACATTATTGGCTCTGACCTCCTCAAAACACTTTCACTCAACACAAAACCATCCCTAAAAAAGACATTCCCAGTCACATAAAACTACAGGTTTCAGTTTTACGCATTTAAATGAGAAATCTATGAACAGTTTGAAGCAGCTAATTTCTAAACTAGTTCTATTTATGTATAAAGATTACATGTAAATTGAAAGTAATTTTTTATTTGGATTACTCATCTGAACTCTTTAGAAAAATCAGTGATTTACTGAGGATAGATTCTTCAGACTGTAAGTGAAGAGGGCATTACCTTACGTTTCTATTACTCAGATGACAAAACAGATACAGAAGTCAAAGTGATAATAAAACTAATAACAATCAAGGAAAAAATATAAAATCTGGGTTCCCATTCTGCTTTCCAGTGTATTACCTCCATGTTTTTAAAATATTCAAACCCTGCTTTAGGATTTCTGGTTTCAAAGTCAAATATTGTCTTGATTTTTAAATTTTCTCAGCGACTGCCACTCAGGTAAACTGGTCAGAGAACTGAAGCAAAGAATCTTAAAACCATACAGCAATACTGATACAGAATATCTCTGTATGGATTTCCTGGCTCTTTATGGTTCAGACCTGGCCTAACTTCAAACCATAAGAACAGTCCCTTCTGCCAGCATCATTGTGATGTTATGATGTTATGATGATATTGAATGATGTTAATCAAAATAAGCTGTTAATCAAAATTCTCCAGATGAGCTCTCCTTCATTTTAGATGTTTGTCTAATGTAAACAGATGTATCAAAACCTGCCTAAATCAGTTCTACAAAACAAGTCAATTCTACAAAAGTATTTGGGTAAAACCTTCAGATGGTATACTCCAGTACAGCTCAATAAAATGCAATAGAATATGTTAGTTACCAGCTATTTCATTAACTGAGAAATTATGGTTTGCAGTTCATTTTTAAGGCTCTAGAAAAGCCAGTTTCTAGAGAAAATATGTGTTTCTGATGAAGAAATTTCATTAAGATAATTAATTAATTATCTTAACCCATACCACAACCGCTAAAAATGTTATTACCTCCTTCCACTTCAGTATATTGTTGGGTATTTAAGTATATTGTTGGTGTGTGTCAGGATGCTGTACCAGGTGGACACACCTGTCATATTCAGTAAGTGGGAACTGCTAATTGCTCTGCAGTTACAATGGCTCTTGCATAAGAGTGAAAGGAATAAATTCAAGGCTCTGTCAGAAATAGAGTCTCAAGTCTCCACTGACTTGAGACATGTTTCTATACCTAAGAAAAGAGGATCCAACTGTTGCAATTCTACCAGTTCAATGAAATCACCTCACAGTACTCTTGCCTCAATGCACACTCACAAAATCTTAATGCGAATCCTTGGACATGTCACAGCGAGATTCAAAATACTATTGCATCCAAAGTCAAATAGGTATAGAGCACATTATTTCCTGATTTTCAGGATGCAAATAGCATAGTCAACTCTGGGGAAAATCCACTAGCCTGAAGGGTGTTCACATTTACACATCCATGCCAAGAAAAATGAGACAGAACAATTAATTACATAAACAAGTATGGATCTGTCCTATTTTGTCTGATGCAAAATGCGGACTAATTGCAGGACACTTACAGCAGTAAATTTCTCACAGCATCAATTCTAGCAAGGTCTAGGCAGATAAGGGCAGTATCACAGAGCAGAGAGATAAAAAACAATTACTTGTTTCAGCCACATTACATGAACTGACTCTGGAAGCTCTTGGCTTCTGTCAAAGTACTACTACATAGAAATACAACAGAGGGCTTGATCTCCCTGTGCTATTAGGGGGCAATGACACTTTGCCTTTGAATCCAGAGCAGTGGGGCAAAGATACACACGAGAAGCAATAGCCATAAAGTAAAATACAAGACGTTTTGCCCCAACAGGAGGAAGAACCTCTTTCCATCGAGGGTGGCAGAGCACTGAACAGCTGCCCAGGGAGGTCACGGAGTCTTTCCCCCTGAAGATATTCCAAACCCACCTGAACATGTTCCTGTGTCACCCTGCCGTGGTGGGGGGTTGGAGTGGATGATCTTCAGAGGTCCCTTCCAACCCTAAATATTCTGTAATTTCTTTCACCAGTAACTTTAAACGAGATTCTAAAAGCTACATCTGGGCCCTCCCTTCCTGCTTGCTCTCCCTCACAGACCCACCTGAGGAGGGGTCACTGGGGTACCGCTCCTGGCCCGCTCAGATCTGCTCAGCCGTCCCTCCCCCCCTACCCGCACTGCGGGTCAATCCCGCGACCCCCGCGTAACGCCGTTCTCTTCAGAACTCCTGGGAACGGCGGGGAGACACGGCGCCTTTCCTCCCTTCCTGCCCGCCCTCACCCCTATGGTACGGATCCGTGCGTTGAAGATGCGGTCCCGCCGCAGCAGCTCCCGCCGCCGCCGCCGCTCCAGGGCGGCGGCCTCCTCCAGTTCCCGCTGTGGCCCCAGCCCGCTCATGGCGCAGGGAGGAAACAGCGGGACGGCGGGGCTGGAGAGCGATGGCCGGGAGCAGCGGCGGCGTCTAACCGGGACACACCGCGGCCCGTCGCGATGGGAACGGGAGCGACGGTGGCCAGCCGGGACACAAGGCGGTCCGTCGCGATGGGAATGGGAGCAGCGCTAGCCAGCCGGGACACAAGGCGGCCCGTCGCGATGGGAATGGGAGCGGCGCTAGCCAGCCGAGACACAAGGCGATCCGTCGCGATGGGAACGGGACCGGCGCCCCCCGCACGGCTCCGCGGGGCGGGGCCGCTGCACGAGGCGCCTAGGCTGTGAGGGCGGGGCCAGGCCGCCCGACCCTTTGAGGCGATAAAATCGTGGAAAAGGCGTGTGAATTAAGGGTTTTTCTGGAAGTACGGGAACTAGTGACGTATCCTCGTTGACTCTTTGAGGGGGTTGGGGTGTGGAGCTCAGGAGCATCCGACCCCAGCTCCCCACGGAGATGGGTTATCTGAAGCTGCTGGTGGTGAAGGATTTCAAGTCGTGGAGAGGGCAGCAGGTTATCGGACCCTTCATGAGGTTCAACTGCATCATCGGGCCCAATGGATCAGGTATTGTGGATGGATGTGTGGGTAGGGGGTAGCTGCTCCATGAGCTGTCAACATTGAGGGCTCAGTTTGGTGGGATTTAGCCTCACAGAACTGCTGAAAATCTCCTCATGTGTACCTGAAGGTGTGGCAGCACAAATGAAGCCTAGGAGGCACCCGGTCTGTAATCCTTAGCTGAAAGCGTAGGTTTTTCCAGCATGGAAGGGCAGGAGTAGGCTGGGGGAGAAAGGGGGTTCATGGAATTTTAATTTTGTGTTAATTTGGTGCTTTCCAGCTTAAGCAGAAAGCCTAGTTTGCAAACAGCACACCTTGTCTTGGCCATCCCAGCTTACAAAGATCACATAAAAATGGTTTCATTTTAATACTCTGGGCTGTACCGGTGGAAACCTGCTTCTTGATGGGAGTCTGTGAGTTTTGCTTCGCTTCCTCCGGGAAGGGGAGAGCGGCTCTGCAAAATGGCGGCTGTCGTGAAGTAGGGCTCGCAGGAGCAAGGCTTTGTAGGTGCAGCGCCACGTCGTGATCCCAGAGTGCTAGAACGTTTTAAAAATTTGGTCTCTGCTTCAGAAAGCTGCACTCAATAAAGGGGATTTTATGTCTCTTTATCAAAGTGTTAGGAGGTGAGGTCTGTCTTAACAGAGCAACAAGGATGGGTTTAACATTTCACTTTCGTTTCCCTAGTCTGTTAATGATTTAATTTATAATTCAGGTTTTTAGACCCTGTAGTTTCCTTGCTTACCTGATTGAAGTAAGACCTATGAATGTAAGTTGAATGTATTTAGCATTGTTACTATGTTCTTTATCATCCTATCCCCACTGTTCTGTATTGTAAAGTCTCGGAATTATGATACTTTTTCCAGGTGCTCTTTCACTTAAATCTGAGTATGTTTTATAGATGAATCCAGGGGAAAAAAAGGTGTGACTATTATGTAATCCCTGAATTGAGTATTTTTATTTCTCTATTTTCCTCTTAGTGTTCTTGCTTTTCTGATACTTCAGAGAGTAAGTCAAAATATTGTCGAAGTAGCAAGGTTGAAAATTGAAAATAATTAGGCTGTCAGCAGAAATGCTCAAGACTAAAGGAATAAAACAAAAAGAGGATTCCATTGGGAGGGTTTTTGTCGAAGGACTGCGACCAAATAGCTTTGTTGCTGTGAAGAATGGATCTGGGAAAGTGCTTCTTCAGGAGACTGGAGTTGCAGTGGAAAAGTCAGGGATGGAGTGCTCATGCAATAAACTTCCCTCCAATAAACTTTCACTCCAGAAAGCACGCTGCCAAGAAAGGAGGGTGATGTGGCACACTCTCCTCTAGAGAACCCTGTGTAAAAAACAAAAGACTTCTTCAATAAGACTGAAAAAATAAATCAATTTTGTCATAATTTTTATTACAGACAGGCTTATTTTCTGTCGCCAGTGTGTTATATCTTAAAAATGTGTTTATTTTGTGCAACAGCTTTTCCTCAATAAAATCACAAAATCATAGAATGGTTTCGGTGGGAAGGGACCTCATATCTCATCTAGTTCCAACACCCCTGCCACGGGCAGGGATACATTCCACTAGACCAGGTTGTTCCAAGCCTCATCTGACTTGGCTTTGAACACTTCCAGGAATGGGGCAGCTACAGCTTCTTTGAGCAACCTGTGCCACTGTCTCACCACCCTCACAGGGAAGAATTTCTTCCTAAAATGATAAAAAATACATAATTAGAAATAGAATTTTTAAAGAATTTGGCAGTTTTCCAGATTCTTTAATTCTTAATAAAATGCTTCCTTTTATGTCATGTCAAAAATGTCTTAATTTTTTTTTTTACTTTTTAAGGAAAATCTAACATAATGGATGCTGTTAGCTTTGTAATGTGTGAAAAAACATCAAATTTGCGAGTTAAAAGTGTTCGAGAACTTATTCATGGAGCACATGTTGGAAAACCTGTTTCTTCCACAGCGAGTGTGAAGATAGTATATTGTGAGGAAGATGGGGAAGAAAAAACGTTTTCAAGAGTTATCCGTGGTAGGTAGATTCTGCTGCACGTACTGTCTATTGTGTGGCGTATAAAGAAGTGGAGACCAAAAATACCCAACTTGGAATTTCAGATGCCCAATATTAGTTCATAGTCGGGCAGATTAGTATAGTCCTTCAAGATAGCATTTTAGTAGTGATATAAATGAAAAGAATATGGGTCCATTAGTTAAAAAATTAAACAAGTTATTATATGTTCTTTGCTCAATATCCATCTCTAGATATCTCCTTGGGATCTGTAGGTGATGTAGGCTCTAGGAAATGGGGTCTGACACCTTGCTCCAGGTGTGAGCACCATAAGCCTTTCGGTTCCTTTACAAAATACTGCAGTTAGAAACTAGAGTTATTAAACAGGGAAAATAAATTACTGAAAGGAATAAATTAGTAATTGAAATCTGTTGTCTTCTTTGAGCAGGTTGCTGAGTTAAATTATTCCACTATTTTAACACTTTTTCCAGTGGATTTTTTTTTTTGTTGTGGCCATTTTCAGCAGTAATCTTTTTCCTTTCCTCCTTTAGGTAGTTGTTCTGAGTTTCTTTTCAATGACAAGTCTGTCAGCCGATCTGCATACGTATCTGAGCTTGAAAAAGTAGGCATTCTTGTCAAGGCCAGGAATTGCCTTATTTTTCAGGTGAGCATTCAAGGTACTTTCAAAAGAAAACAAAAGGTTCTGAGGTTATTTCATAGAATACACATTTAAGTATTGTCTAGAAATGAGAGCACCCTTAGCCAACTAGAAGGCAATGTATTTTTTCCTGACCTTGCCAAGAACTGCAAGACTACAAAATACACTTAATGGGGTTTGTATGTAAATGCATACACTAGTAAGAAAGAAGCTAATCTGGAAGAGGTTGGGTGCTTCTGTTATTCACGATATATAAAAAGGTATGGGTCTTTGTAAATGCTTAGTGTACTTAATTGTAGGAGTGCTAGGAAAAAGTAATTTCATCTTAAAATACTCTGTTATTAAAGACATATGAAAATGTAAAGGATTTTTTGTTAAGGTTGAGGGGTTGAAAATGCTATTCAGCTGTTAGTTTCCAAGAATTTAATGACATTAAGCCTTAATAATACATTTCACAAAATCATCTTCCTTAGAGTTGCTGACAAAAATTCCTAAGGAAGAATGGATTTTTCCCTTTTACAGAAACATTTCTAGAAACCTGAGTGACTAGGTAATCCTCATTTTGGCACTAAATTTTTCCTTGGGTTTGAATCTAGATGCATTTCCACCAGCTGTGTTGACTGTGAATAAACAGAGGTCAATCTGTACTATATGCTCTTAAATTCGTAAGGCATCGGAATGATCTACAGTGCTGTATTATTTATTTATTTTCAATTTTGGTTTAGGGAACAGTAGAATCAATTGCAATGAAGAAGCCGAAAGAGAGAGCTCAACTTTTTGAACAAATTAGTAATTCATGGGAATATGCTGAAGACTATGAACAAAAGAAGAAGAAAATGGAGCAAGCAGAACAGGATGCACAGTTTAATTATAACAAGAAAAAAAGTGTTGCAGCAGAACGCAAACAAGCAAGGATAGAAAAAGAGGAGGTAACTTCAAGTTATTTCATTTTTTCATGCTAAGTTGCCAGATTTTGCATGTCTTGTGAACTTCAATAGTGTTTAAAAAAGCACAACAAACCAACAGAACAAACCCACAAACTATTTTTGGTTTTAGCCTAGTAGTTTTTTTAAGTATGGCATACTTTATAATAATTTAGTATCATTTGAAAAGGTAGAGGGATACATGTAATCAAAATAGAAGAAAGCATAGGCTTGCCAATATAATTAATTAACGTGTTCACTTCAATATTTAAGTTTTATTATCAGTGACCATTACTGGAATTAGAGCTATTTGTGCGTCATCGTACATCACTTTGGTCTTGAAATTAGACTGCTAATGATGGAAAATAGTTTTTATAAACTATAAATTATATTTTAATGTTGGTAGGCAGAGCATTACCAGATGCTAATCAAGGAACTGGATGAAGAAAGGCTACAGCTGCAGCTTTTTCAGCTTTATCACAATGAAAAACAAATTAGCTTTCTGAAAAACAGTTTGGATGAAAAGAATATGGAGGCTTATATCAAGAAAGAGGCTCTTTCTACAGCAGAAGATTCATTTAAAGTCAAGAAAAAAATGTTTGGGATACTAAACAGG
Source organism: Irena cyanogastra (assembly GCA_013397155.1). Classification (NCBI taxonomy): domain Eukaryota; kingdom Metazoa; phylum Chordata; class Aves; order Passeriformes; family Irenidae; genus Irena; species Irena cyanogastra. The sequence continues at coordinate 30,061 of VWZV01001297.1, forward strand.
GACCAACAGCACATGGAAAAAGAAATGAAGTAGGTGTTCGAATTAGATTCTGTGATAGTTGAATAAAGCATTATCTCCACTGGGAGTTGATTGGCAGGTGTACATTTCCTGGTAAAAATTTGGGTGATAGTCCAGTGCTATGAAAGTCAGTTCCTAGTAATTCACTGAAGTAAAATCCAGAAATGTTTTTTACATCCTCTACCATACCTAGTTACGTATTTCATGATATATACTTGTTTGATATTAAATTTTAGGAGGTTATGTTTTACTTCTTAAATTACTGTTTTCACTGGATATAATAAATAATCCTCCGTGGTCATACCCACAGTGTAAGCCCCAACATTACAGTTTAAAACTGATTGTTTGCATATGTGGTCAGCAAGGGGGTAGGGAGTGTCTTTTCTGTCTTCCCTCTCTCCCCTTTTCCTGTGGCTTTGTTGGCTTTGTTGGCTTTGTTGTTTTGACTGCCTCTTGTGGTAGTTGGTTGGGGTTGGTTGTTTTGGGCTTGCTTCTGGTATTGTTTTTTAGGACTCTGGAGGCATCACTGATTCAGCAGAGACCCCTCTATATAAAAGCAAAGGAAAACACATCCTACCAAATCAAGAAAGTAGAAATGTCTAAAAAATCTCTAAGGGACAAGGAGAAGTCCTGTGATAAGGAAAAGCAGAACATAGAAGAACTAGAGATAGAATTGAATGATATTGAGAAGGCATGGAGAGCGTTCGAGGAGAAAACTGAAGAAGAGAGAATGCAGAGAGCAGCAGATATTGAGCTGGGAGAAAGTCAGGTAAACCAGGAGTCCCAAAAGTACTGTTTACTTAGAGAAGTCCAAAAATACTCCTGATTACACAGAAACTGTTATTCCACCAATGACCTGTGATTTTTTAGTGATCTTTTTGCCCTTGAACTCAAGCAAAACCAAAATTCTAAGTTTTATTTAGACACATGGTACACTGTGGGAGGGTAGGACAGAAAACGTTTGTCAGCGTCTCAGGCTGAGCAATTTTTGAGAACTGGCTTTTCATCTGAGGTATCAATTAGGCAAAATCAATGAAGACCTGGTAGTATACCAGTACCATCTTCTCTGGGTCTGGGTCTGAAACTGGGGTAGCTCATTTGAGGAGGAAAGGGCTACATCCCTTGATAGTAAATTCACTTCCAAAGAAGCTATCTTTGCAACCATATGGCCACAAATGTTGGTAAAACTACGTGATAGCTTTTTTCCACTGTTTCCTCCTTAAAATACTTTCTGATCAATTAATCAATTCTGATCAACCTTCAGGGTTGTTACCTTTGTGGATCTTCCTGCACTGCGCTTTAGAGACATTTGGTCAGTTAGCCATCACTTAGCAAATTTATTTAAAATATTTATATTTCACTTACTATATGAAATTTTTTAATAACATGAGAATGCTGAAAATACTGCACTAATTTTGGGCTCTGCAAAAACTTAGTGTTCATCTTCAGATTGAATGGAAAGCTTCCCTGAACAATAAAGAGTAATAAAAAAGGATAAAAAAAGACTGTAGGCGAGAACTATTAAGTGTAAACTTTGGATCGAAGCTTACTCTAAAAAAATACAGCTTATTGTAATGCAATCCGGAGTTAGAAGAGTCTTCTGGATAAATGGGGTAGTTTTTCATGAAATTTACGTAGGTAAAGTTACTTAAGGCTGTAACAACATGATTCTTCTCACTTTCCAAGGAATGAATTTTAAATTTCTTTTTGTCCAGCTAGAGCGGTACAAAGAGCTAAAGGAAATGGCAAGAAAGAAAGTAGCTACACTAGCCCAGCAGCTAGAAAAACTTCGTTGGGAGGATAAAGGAGATCAAGAAAGGCTGAAACTTAATCGCAGGAAGAAAAATGAAATTGAGGTATCTGTATCAAACTAGAATTAGGTTTTTGGGAGAAAAATGTCTCTCTGCCATTCCCTCTGGTATAACTGTATATAAATGTGTTCAATGATTTGATGTAATCAAATCCTCAGCAGCAGAGAGGTACATTGCAATTGTTAACTCAATTTCCATGTTGCAGCAGGTTTAGCACCATGGCCTCTAAATGTGTTCAGAAATTGTTTGTGTGAGCCCACACTGAGGATTTGGGTTTGAAAGCTTTGGCTCTGGTATTTTACAAGTACTCAGAAGATTGGCTTAACTGTCATCAGTCTCTGGTTTTGTAAGTGTAGTCTTTCTGAGGTGTCCTGCTGCCATTGTATATGTGTATGACACCCAAACCCTGCATAAGTATTTTGATCACAGCAGTCTTTTTGCTGAGATGGTTTTAAGGTCAATTGTGTGTTAGAATGTGTTGTGGTTGGAAAAATCTCAGCATACACTCTTCTTTTGCACCTCAGGGGCAGTTTTTTTGTGTGAAGACAGTTGCAGTCATTTTGATTCTGGTATCTTTTATCATTGCAGATCCAAACATGTAACAATAAAATATGTACATTTTTCACTCTGGTTTGGTTACCATGCCTGATGTTTGTTTCTGATAGAAGTAAGAAAGGCAGAATGCTATATAGCTTTTCTGTTTTGCTGGAAACCCTGTCCCGTTAGGTGTTTTGAATTTTCTGGTTGTATTTTTTTCAAACTCTGCTAACTTGAATTTTTGTCACCTGCCAAGTTAGAGAGGCAGCATGTATTTCTTCAGCATTTGGTTACAGAGTCAAGGTTGAGGGAGACTGCTGTTCTGAAAGCTTAAAAATGTATCATATGAGGCTTTATGAGCAATAGAGTTCCAAACACCTCATTCTTGAGCATATAAGTTTGCTTCTATGGAAAAGTCTGTAGTTTACTCCATATTTATGAGGATATAAAGTTATCCTTACCATAATAGCTAAGCTAATATTTGTACATCCATTTTTTCTTCATAAAATACTATTTCTTTTTTAATTACTAGTTACCAGGAAAATGTAGTTTTTAGAAGTGAAATAAATTCCATTGCCTGTGCTTCTTAAACTGAGCAAGTCCCATTATGTTGTTGAGAAAGGAATAAGGATTACTTAAGAGTGCATGAAATAGGAATATGCAAGCATTGTAGTGGGTGCAAGAAGAGGTTAACTCTACATCCCTAGAACAATTTAAAAGGTCACAAGGAGTTCAGGGATTCAATTAAAGCTTAATAAACTGTGTAGGTAGCAGTATTTTTTTCCTCTCCACTTGCTTCAGTTAATCTGTTTTTAATAAATTTGAGTAATTGAAAATTCTGGTTTTACCATTGGTAGGTGTTTTTTTACTACAGTGTTTTGTGTCAGTTTGGAAACTCTGTCAACTTCTTTGGAAAAAGCTATTGATGTAGGGCCGAGAGTAGCACCTCTTCTGTTTCAAGACCTGTAATTTCTTGGCGCTTTGTTTAAGGTTTTTTTTATTTGTTGGTGTTATGATTCTCTGTGTTGAAGAGCCTTTCCCTAAACTGTAGCTGAAGATGGAAAATCTGATAATGGCCTCAGTAAAATAATTTCCCTATATTATTTGTTCAGGTGTAGCTTGGCACCTATGGTTGCAAAAGGGATGCTGTTACTTCACCATGAAATAGATATTTTCGTTTTTATTGCTGTCTCAGTACTTGTTCTGAAGGTAGAGCTGTATATCTTAAAACTGCCATTTTGCTGTGATTTGTTTTTAACACATTCTATTTGTGACTGCATAGGAAACCATAAAACAGACTGTGGAACAGGTAGAAGAGCATGAAAAACGCATAGAGAAGTTGGAAGAATATGCTAAAATATGCATGTATGTGTCAAATATTAAAAGCTAACTGGATTTCTTGGGTATTAATAATCTTCAAAACCTAGCAGGTTTCTACTTCCTTCTAATAATTTTCTTTGAAATTTTGATTAGAACTAGAATTTTTACTAATTTTACTTAATATTTCAGTCACTTTAGCTGTCAAAATAAAGTAGAAAGTATGATGACTAATCCACATTTTGTTTGAATCGGTTCTATAATTCTGATTTCTCAAAAGTTATGTTACTGTGGGTATGGGGCTATTAATGAACAAATTCTGAGCAAGAAAACAGGAGACCTTTGTAGTTGTACTGCACTAGGAAGCATTAATATTTATGTTGTGTGCTAGCACAGCTCAGTGCCTCCTGGGTCTTGTCTTCTGCCTGATATTTACTGCTTGTGAAGTTAGGTGAGCACAGAATGACCTTAATTTATACTGAAAGTGCATATAAATGAAATTGATTTATATTTTTGGTTCTGTTCAAAGTGGATTGCTAACAGAAAAAAAACAGCAGGAGGAAGTGCTGGCTAAGGAAATTGAGTCTGCAACAATACGAATGTCTGAAGTGAACGAAGACTTGAACAAAATAGTTGGTGAACTGCAGAATGCCAAAATTGATTACCATGAAGGAAGGCGTGAGCAGATGAGAGCAGAGATCCTGGAAAGTCTAAAAAGGCTATATCCGGATTCTGTGGTAATGAAATGGCCTCATTTAAATGCTTCATTTTAGAGTTAAAGACTTGAAGGTTCTGCTATAGACTGAGTAAGCAGCTGGAGTAAATTGGACAGTCTGGAATATCTTTTTCGATTTTGTTCTTGCTTGAGTGTATAATATTACTGGAAGAATTGTAGCATATACTGTCATTATTTTTCGCAGGTTCCAAAAAATAAAAAATTTGTTTGAATCAAATAGTAATTTTGATTCTTGTGTGATTTAGTGGTGTTAAATTAATTCATTTTTCCCTTATTTGGTTTTGTTTTCTTCTGTCCTCCTTTTTGACTTCATTATTTTGAAGAAATTAATGAGAAGGTTAGCCATGAGACCATTTTATTCCAGAACAAATACTGCTTCTGAAAGACAATTTCTATATTATCAAATGGTCTGTCTTTGCTTCTAAGTTAGGATATTTTACATATTTTCCTTAAATTACAATTCAGTAATGCCATTTAGGGTTTTGTCTATTGGTTCTGAATTGTTAGCAGACATTAACTAGTTTATTAAGCATCTTTATGTCTTTTTAGTGACATTTAAAACATATACTCCAACACTGAAAGCCATTTCAAATAGGAAATTTTTAACAAATATAATAAATTAAATAGTTGGCCTCTGAGTATGACTCAGTGTAATCGATCTGTTTTGATACACATAGTTATTTGAGATTACAAGCTGGCAATATTTTTTTTTTTTAGGTTTTTTTTATAATGTTTACTCAACTTTGCAGTGTTGCCTTTAGAACATGAAGAGTAAAATGTTTTCAGTTGTTTTTTGCTTCTTGGTCTTTTGCAAAAACATCCTCAGAATATGGCAATCATCTGATCCTGTTTTGTCCAAAGAGTAAGAAATTTGCTTCTCAGCTGCTCTTCATAATTTTTTCTTTCAAGTTAGCAAGGTGGTGCAAAAACATCCAAGATTGATTGGCTTATCTCTTTGTTTTATATCCCCGTTTGAAAAGAACTGGATCAGATGGTGATGCCTTATTGGCTTAAGGAAGGTAGGTGTTGAGGAATATTCTGTGATTGTCCTGTAGGAACAGCAAATTTAAGAGTACTTAGAGATGGGATGGCTTCTAACAAAGATGAGAAGTCAAATTCATTACATAAACTATCCTGTTACAGGCAGGCTTAGTGCAGCCTGCTTCAGTTGCCCTTGTTCCTGCAGTAGTTTTCCTGACACTAGCATACTGAGGCAACGTAGTTGTTTCTAACTGCTCCTTAGTGCTTGGGTGTACTAATTCCAGATGAGTGAACACAACCTAAATCACAGTTTTAGGATAGAAGGGTCAAGATACATTTTGTCTTCTGGTCTGCTGGCAGAACTGAAGCAAGTCTTTGTATTGATCTTCTGGGTTTCATGGGCAGAAATGGCAGACAGCTTAATGTTCTGTTCCTACATCTATCTTACTGTTTCTGTTCTGTTACAACATGCTTATAATGGTGGGTGAACACTGCAAGTACTAAATATGATAAGAATAAAACTTTAGATATGCAAGAAGAGATGAGTAGCTACATGTCAAGAAGCAGGAAAATTGTTTCTCCATGAATTCACAGGTAATAATGTTCAGAATATGCATCAGTGGGTTTGATCATTCAGAAAAAGCAGAACTCTGCCTATAATTACTGAAAAGAACTAGAAATCTTTAGGGAGCATGAACAGCAAAGACCCATAATTAATTTTCTCTCTGGAGGTGTTAATTCAACACATGGTGAAAGAGGCTTGATTATTTAGACTATGCAGTACAAGAAAAGTAGCTTTTATTCTTCTCATGTTTCTTCATTTTTGGGTTGAAACTGGAATGGTACCTCCTGCTGTCATTTTGCAGGTAACAGCTCTATTTATTTAAGATGTTATTGTCATTTTAAGATATTACTTAGCGTTAGATACTTTTTTACTCTCCGAAAAGCATGCTTAGCTAACTTTGTCACTGTCATGCTTCTAGAAGTGTGTGCAAGAGATTCTCAGTAAAACTTTGATATGTACCTGTAGCCTTAGAGAGAAAATGAGATCCTTTTAGATTCTGAAGCCATACTTTATAGGTTGAGTTGATGACTGCTATGAGTTCTATTTTTTTCTGATGTACAGCTGTTGTGAGAGAGTGCAGCTGGTAGATATGTAATACTGAAGCAGTAAGAGGAAAAATATCTTGAATGCGAAAACATTTTTGATATCCAAAATATTAATATTTGTCTGTATCTTTATCTTCAGTTTGGAAGACTGATTGACCTGTGTCATCCTATTCATAAAAAATACCAGCTTGCTGTTACCAAGGTATTCAGCAAATACATGACTGCTATTGTTGTTGCCACTGAAAAAATAGCAAGAGACTGCATTCGGTTCCTAAAACAAGAACGAGCTGAACCTGAAACTTTCCTTGCTTTGGATTACCTTGATGTAAGTATATTTTTCTTTCTCCTGTCATCAGCAAGCTAATACACTTGTAACTCTTGATACTGGCTCATGTAAGTTTAACTAGAATGAGCTCAAGTGTTAAGGCACAGGACTTGGGAAGTGAATTTCGTGAGGCTCTTGTTGTCCCACTTTGCCAGCCTGCTGAAGTCCCTCTGGATGGCAACATGACCTTCTGGCATATCAGCCATTCCTCCCAGTTTTGGTGATCGGTAAATGCTGAGAGTACGTTCTTCCCCATCATCCAGATAATTAACGAAGACATTAAACAAGATCAATCCCAGTATTGACATGGTTACCTACTGGCCTACTGGACTTTGTACTACCAGTGACCACCATGTGGGCTTGTCTGTTCAGACAATTTTCAGTTCACCTCACTGTTCTTCCAGATGCTGTTTCATCAGCTTCTCCATGGTGATCTTAGGGGAGGCAGTGTTAAAAGCCTCCCTGAAGTCTAGGTAGATAATGTTAACTGTTCTCCCCTGGCCTGTGAGGCCAGTCATTTCTGTTCTGTCAGGCTGTCGTTGATCGTGCATGGCTGACTTGCTGAATCCATGCTGACTACTCCAAGATTTTGTGTTCATATGCCTGGAACTAGTTTCTAGGATAAGTTGTTCTATCACCTTTTCCACAATCAACATGATGCTGACCATCCTGTAGTTCCTTGGGTTCTCCTCCTTGTTCTTTTTTGAGCACAGGAGTGACATTTGTTTTCCTCGAATCCTTAGGCACCTCTTGTAGTTGCCATGATCATTCAGAGGTACATTGAAAGTGGCGTTGTAACAACATCCTTCATTACAAGGTTGCATCACACCAGGGCCTGCGCGTTTACCTGCATACAGTTTGCTTAAGTTTACCTGACCTGATCCTCTTCTCACAAGAATATGTCTTCCTTGTTCTAGATTCCTTCTTGGGCTCCTGCCTGGATTCCCAAAGGCTAGTCTTGCAAGTAAAGACTGAAGTGAAAAGAGTTCAGTACCTCAGTCTATTCTATATGCTGCATCACCTCCTTGTCCCCACACCACCTGTTCTTCCCAAAAAGCCTGTATCCCTCCATGGCACTGCTCCAGCTATAGGAACTATCTGACCATGTCTTCTTGACCCCAGAAATCATAGAATCACAGACTGGTTTGGTTTAGAATGGATCTTAAAGCTCATCCAGTTCTACCCTTGCCGTGGGCAGGGACGCCTTCCACTAGACCAGGTTGCTCCTACCCCCGGCCTGGAACACTTGCAGGGATGGGGCAGCCACAGCTTCTCTGGGCAAGGTGGTAGCCCTGCAACCACACACACATCTTGAGCTGTCTTGTTCATTCTCCATGCATTGGTGTCCTTTGATTTGATGAACAAGTTATACAATTGTATCTTAATGCCATCATAAACAGTAATGCAGTAGATTATGCCGATTGAAGGACAGTGGTGTGCAGAGAATATAAACCCTCAGATCTGTTTCTAGTCTTGCAGTGATTGAGCTCTCTGTTGCATTGATCTGTATGTTCTGTCCCCAGACTACTCATATTTGGACACGCTTTGCTGTAGCAACATGGTTTCTAAACACTGCTTGTTTGCTTTACAGGTTAAACCAGTTAACGAGAAGCTAAGGGAGATAAAAGGAGCTAAAATGATGGTGGATGTTGTACAAACACAATTTGCTCCACTGAAAAAAGTGATTCAGTTTGTGAGTGGGAATGCCTTGATCTGTGAAACGGTTAAGGAAGCAAAACACATTGCATTTGATGGACCAGTAAGGTTGAAAGTAAGAATCCAAAGTTTGTTACATACATTTTTCATTGCAGTTATGTGTTTGATGCTATTAAATAATTCTTCTGTAAACATGCTGGAGTATTGCAGATAAACACAGAGTTGGTACTATGCTGTCTAATCCCACAGAAACAAATCACTAGATACTTCACTTGGCTATGCTTTCCTCTGATAGTAAGTTGAAGCAGTTTCCTGGGAAAAGGAGGAGGCAAATTAAAGCATAGTTAGTGTCCAAATATGGGTCTTGGTATGGTCCTTGTTATGAGAAGTAGGAGGATGCTTCTAAAAGTGTCTGATTTAAAAACACAGACTCTATCGTGCAAGATTTTCTTTGAAGAAATGCTTTCAAAATTCTTTAAAATATTTGCCAGAATATCTTGATTGTAGATTTGGATTATGTTAAGGACTGGAAGCTCCTCTGTCACTTCCTGCAGGTCTTTCTTCTTGTTCCTGTCTCTATTGCTGCAGACAGTATTTTATTCACTTAATAAACCTTCTAACATTTTGATTAAGAGAGCTTTAAGTTGAAGGCGAGTGTGAAGTCATTTTTACTTGAAATAAAGTCACAAAAACACCCATGTTCTTTACAAAAATGTACACTTTCGCTCTACAAACAAGCTGTTTGGCTTTAATCTGTTACCATGTTGCTTGGTCTGTTCTACCAAGTTTAAAAGGTGTCTGTTCTGGACCTTTTAAGTGCAAGTGTATACTCAAGGGGTTATATGCAAGGAAATCATACAATTTCATTTTATTTTCTGATCAGTTGTAATAATACCAACATCTGATTACTCCTAAGAAGCAACAGACTTTCTCTTTGCTTCAAATACCTCATGTTAGCAGGTTTGGAAGAGAAAAGAAAAATTTGAGTCCAACTCAGATGTGGTTGTTACTTGTTTAACTACTATATCTTGCCACTAGTGCATGTGATATTTTGGCTGGGGTTTTTTCAGATTTATTTGGATATAACTTATTTTCTTCCAGACAGTGTCTCTTGATGGAACTTTATTTTTGAAATCTGGAGTGATTTCTGGAGGATCAAGTGATTTAAGATTTAAAGCTAGATGTTGGGATGAGAAAGAAATGAGTAAAATGAAAGAAAGACGAGATAGCTTGATTAATGAGTTAAAGGTAGGTCTCTTAAAAGCACTTAACTGCAGAAGTCATGCTGTGTCTAACTTAATTCAGCTTAATTCAGGTGATTTTTCTGAAAGAATAATTTGCAAAGCTTCTACAAGATGCAGACAGGACATAATAGCTGTAGATCCTCTTCTAGTCAGTAATGAACTCTGCATCTCAGTTCTTAGCTGTGGTTCTCAGCTCGCAGGTGGAAATAAGGGACAACACTGTTGGTCCAAGCTCCCTCCAGGAAAAAGTTAAGAATGCCTAAAGACTTGTAGTGAAAATGACAACGTGGTTGTGTTTGGGAATGTTGGCATGAATCAAAATGTGCCAGTGTAAAATCATTTGTCATAGCTTTAGTGTTGGCTTTTTTTAAGAGGGATGGAGTTGTAATACAATCTGCAAGTGGATACTTTCTTCGGAGAAATAAATTCATTATGATATTAATATTGAATAAGACCTGTGCTATCAGACTTTACCTTAAATGAGGCCTGCGTCAGTGAGGCTAGCTTCAAAATCTGAAAAAGAAATAATTTTCAAATAGTTCACCTTTTGTTTAAAAAGCTTTTTCTCCCACCATAATACTTTACCAGGGCTTAATGAAGATCAGACGGAAGGAGGCTGACTTGAAGCAATTGCGTGCTCAGTGCCAAGGAACTCAGACACGACTTAAATATTCACAGACTGAATTAGACCTTATTAGAAAGAAACGTCTCGCTACTCTCTTCATGGTATAATATTAAGTCTTTATAATTTTCGTATTTAATAATTGTGTTGTTTTAAACTGCATTTACTGATCAAGTAATGCTACTTCCTTACATAGTTTTTTAAGTTCAGTTAAAGTTTTACATGCAGCAGTTGCAACCAAGGAATTGATAAAATATAAAAAACAAGATTGCAGAGTACTTTACATGAGGTTTTTTTTATTGTGGTTTTAAAACTTGGGTTTCTGGTAAGCTTGGTTTATCATTTAGTAACCTTCAGAAGTCTGTAAGTCAAAGTGCACTTTATGTGGTATTTCCTTTGCTTTGCCACTCATTGAAACTGTAATTGTTATATGCAGATTGGCAATAATAGTGATTAAGTGGCATTTAAGAAGAAAATATTTAATGTTTTTAATCAGAAAAAACAGTTAACCTGGAACAGAGCTGTCTCTTAACTTCTAACAAGTTGATCATCCTATTAATTAAAATTACCATCTTTTTCCTTCCTATCTAGGAAAAATCAAAACTGGAAAGTGAACTGGTAAATATTGAGGCTCAGCATGATATGCTGAATGAAGGAATAGTACAAAGAAAAGAAAAAATAGAAGAATTTCAGAAAGAAATTAACGAGGTAATGCCTTCTGTCAGAGCTCTGAGAGCTCATGCTGTTAGTCTACAGAAACTTATGTTTTACTGATGTTTAGACCTGGACAACTTTTAACTTTGTAAACTGGTGTGTCAACAAGGCTTGTAAGTTATTCCAGCAATCTCTCCACATCCTCCACCTTTCTAATCAAGGTAGCTGTGAACAGAGAATGTTAGCGTTTATGAGTCATAGCTTTGCAGATCAGTTTCCTCATAGTCAAAGTTCTGTCACTGTCAAGTGCTAAACACAAATCCAACCAAGCAAATCCATCTACGTCTCAAGCAGATGAAGCTTTGCTTAATATATACAGTTTTCTAGAGCTGAAAACAGTCCTCAGCACTCAAGAGGGCTTTGTTCTGAACTCTACAAGTGGCATGTCTGGGGGATGGCCTGTCTGCTTGGCAAGTAGATGAAAAATAGCATAGTCTGAAGGTTCCTTTCTCTTGGGAAGTAGCCGGTATTTGTTCTTGATTTTTCTCTGTGCTCTGATTACCCTGGGAGAGTGGCGGAGGTGTGTGCGATGATTGTCAGCAAATTCCTATTGCACTGTTTTGGGGGGTTGGTTTGTTTCTGTAGAGGTTTTCTTTTTGTGATTTTGTTTGGTTTGGTTTTGTTTGGTTTGGTTTTTTCTTAGCTGGGTGAGAAGAAGGTTCTTTTGTGTTTTTTGCATGTTGTGGTTTTTGGGGCTTCTTTTGGTGTTTTGCTGGGTTTTTTTAAGACTATTGTATACCTTTATTCAAGTCCAGTTAATGGAAGATGAAGCTAGCCTGTGGTATAACTGAGTGTTGTTTGCTCACCCTCTCTTTTGAGGTGTAGGTGATGGAGAATATGGAGATCTTGTTCTATCCCCACCTGACCAAATACTTTATCTTTTACAGTACTAAACAGCTTTTGTCCTTAGAATCTGCTCCTGTCTGCTTCTTATCAGCAGCAGGAAAAGTTCTCTATGATATGTAATCCACCACTTAGGTTTCTCAGCTGTTTTTTGTGTGAACACTTCTGCCATCTCATCCCTCAGTTTCCCTCTAATTTACTAATCTTTCAGTGGTCCCCAGAACAGTTCATACAGACAGTGGACAGATTGCAGAGCAGGGTTGTCATGAAGAGACATTCATTAGTAAAGCCTAATGTGATGCCAAGAGGGGTTTCATGCTGTGTTCTGCTAGAGTAGGCAGTAATTAACCTCTTGGGGAAATAGGCACCTCATCTCTACCTGTGTTTTGAAGCTGCCTTTGTTCCTACTCTTGTCAAACAAAGAAATCTGTTATAAGCTGTTGAAAAATGGTACTGCAGTGTTATCTGGAAAATATATGGCCCAGGACTTAGGTGCTGGTGTAAATGTGTTGTTGGAGAAGAAGAAATTCCTTACCACGGTCTGCAGTAACTCAGACTGTATCGCGCATCTGTAATTTAGTTCCTGGCTTCTCACCCATTCTCATCAGTCAGTCTGGGATTAATCCATGACTGGAATTCTACGTGTAAGAGCAAGCCAAAATTGCTGCCTGTTCTCTCTTTTACTTGGGGTGCAGGCATGAGGGAGTGCAGATGTCTGTCATGTGCAAACACTGAGAAAGTCGTTGATGGTTAACTGTGTAGGAATTCCAGATACAGGAACTTTCCTTTTGCTTGTTCTGAAAAAACCAAAACATAGAGGTTATCATTTGGAACCAATCATCAATTTCCAAAGAGTAGTGTAACTTGGACAGTATAACTTGGTTTGATGTAGTATTTGATACCTGGCTAAAAAAATCCTGAATAGTAAAACAATATAAACAATACCAGACTTTGACCTGTAGAGTTCTCTTAAAATTTTGTTTGGTCCATTAGATTTCCTTCTAAATAGGAATTTATGGGAATGGCCTGTTGCTATTTCTTCCTTCAGTCCAGCCATATACACTGTACCTAGTATTTGCCTGTTTAATTTTTTTTTTTTTTTTAATTTTAGAATTGGTTTTGACTGGTGCTTTTGTTAGTATATACTCTATAATTAGAAAATTAGGTATTCCATGGCAGAGTTTTTGCTATGACTTTTCTATAAACAGAGCATAGTAATTCCTATTTATGGATCTCTTGAAAGGATTCAAATAAAGAACTGAAACACAAATCCAAGATTAGTGTCCTGTCTAGCTTTCTCCTCTTCAGCTGTCTGGAAACAACAGGCAAAACCAGGGAAGCTGATTACACTGTGATGACCTGTCTTTGGAATGACCAGGTGCTGTCAAGAAGAGCTCAGATTGGAGTTACACTTGGTAGATCACAGGCACATAGGCCTTCATGTCTGGCATTTGGACTGAAAGTTATTTGAGAATTTCAAGTACGAATTACTTATCAGTAGTTGTTAGCTGCTTTCTTGAAGTACCTTAAAAATCTAGTCTGTAGCATGAAGTGATTGAATATTTTACATCTGTGAGTTGCAAAATAATAAAATCATTTTTTGTTCCATTTCTCTGTTTTCAAAGGTTGAAGATGTTGTTTTCCAGGAATTCTGTAAAGAAATTGGTATAGAAAATATTCGTGTATATGAGCAAGAACATGTGAGGCAACAAGAAGAGATTGATAAGAGAAGGTAGTATGTGTCACTAAAATATAAACCAGTGGTTGGTATTAGATTGCGCACGCTGGTACTGGAGAAACTCCCTCACAGGAAATAACACAAAGTCCTAGGAGAATGTAGAAGGTTCTCCTTGTCAGTGTTAGTTAGGCCACTGCTATAGATTAGTTAGACAAGAATTAGTTAGATCACTGCTGTGGTTTGGGTTTGTTAGACAGAGTCAGTGACAGCTTGCAACAAACTTGAAAGGTAACATTTACTATTTTGGTAGCATTATTGTAAAAAAATAGAGTAGTTTTCTACTACCCACATTGAAAAATGGCACTATCCCAGAATGAGAATAGCATGAAGTGTCACTCGTGTTTAAAATCTTACAGAAAACTGGGTGTAAGATGGAGGTGTTTAGTATAGGAACATACTCTGATAGGGAAAACAGGTTTTTGAGTTTTTCACAGGCAACCTCAGCTAGTGTTGCTCTCCCAGACACATGTTGCTGCACCACAGATTTGTATCTTAGAAGGAGAAGGTTAAAATTTACTGATGGTTGAAGTTCAAGTGTCACTTTCCATATTGATGTGGCTATATTCTATATTGTATTTGTTTAACCAATATCTTATAACTATATCTTTGTGATTTCCCATATATTCACAGGATATGGTGTAGTAGAATCAATGCAATGCAGATTTTCGTGTTCACATAGAAGATACAGTAATGGTATCTAAATAGAGTCTAATCACAGTTAATAGCCTGCTTTGTAAGAATTGGTTTTAATTCCTGTGCTTTAACTAGACTGGAGTTTGAAAATCAGATGACACGACTGAACGTTCAGCTGGAGTATAATCGTGATCATCTACAAAAATTAAGAAACTCAGTCAGCAAATTGAGAGAGACAATTCATAAAGATGAAGCCGAGATTATCAAGTTACAGAAGGTAATAATAAAATCAGTTTCTCTGTCTGTAATTCAGTACATTCTTTGCTCTCAGTTCCAATTTTGAATAAATGTAGTTGATGCTGTGGGTTAATTTTTCAAGTGTTAATTCAGTGTTGACTTTGTAATTGCTTAGAAAAATGCAGATGCATATTGCATTTTAACCTTGAAATAAACTGCTATATTTGGGTGCTTATTTATTATTAAAAATAAACTTACTAAAAATTAAGTTTTGGCTTACTGTTTGTACAGTATTATTTTGTATTTTGTTCAGTTAATGTGTTCCCTTGATATGAAAAGGCAGCATACAACTATAGATAAAACCAGCAGCATGTGGCTCAGATTCAGCAAAGATTTTATGAGCAAGAGCAAGCAACTCTGGTGCTTTAGATCTTTAAGCTACTTTACAGCGACTAATACATTTAAAATAATGCTATGAAACCAATTTAGATTTTTAGTTGAAGTAATATGTATGGGTTCCTCCTTCACAATGTTCTTTATCCTGTACTGTGCTGATGGTTGTTAAAGAAAAAAGCTTGTGCTTGTTCACAGAAAGTGGAAGGAGAAAATAAGTGCTTTGAACAAAATACAAAATGTGAAATGTATAAAACTACCACAAAGTGGGGGAAACCCCCCCTCCCCAGTGCCTTTCAGATCTTCACTGTAACACATTTGAATGTAACAAGTATAAACTTTAACTCCTTCTTTCTGTATAGTAGAGATTCCAGATCTAGATTCTTGGTGGGAGGTTAAAAATCTAAATATTTCTATGCAGGACGAGGAAAAGCTTCTAAAAAAAGTGAATGAACTTTTGGAGGCGCAGCAGCACCTTAAGGATAGACTAAGTGCTCATAAATCTGAGCTTACAAAAAGCCAAAATGAAGTTGAAGAGTTCAGAAAGATGATGTTAACTCTTAATAGGTAACTCCTACTTCTGCTCCTGGGAAGATTATTAAAGGGATAATATTTAGAAGGGATTTACTAATCCCATGTTTGGATTTATCTTGTTTTGTTTTCTTGTGAAAGATTTATTAGAGACACAGCGATTTGCATCTACAGTGTGCCTTAGTTTAACAGTGTTTCTAATTCAGTGTGTGAAGGAGAGTATTTCAAGAGGGCCATCCCATTAGCCATACAGGATTATTTTATTATCTATCTAGTCTTAGGTCTCGCTGTGATCTCTGACCACAGATCTCTCATCTCTTGTGGTGTGTAGTAGTTTACAGCTTGACTTGGCGCATGTGAAGTTCCCTTGTGGTTTCAGAGTTTAGTTTGAGTTGTACAGTGGGTCTGATTAATGGGAACATTTTTATTTTCAGATTTCATTGTTATTTTTCCAGACTTTTCACATGTTGGATACCTTAAACTAAAACTAACTTCAGGTCATCATTTTGTCCTACTGTTATATTAAATCAACTCCTTTGTGGACAGTTTATACTTCAGTTTGTTGTGCTTGCTTATTATCCATGTCCCTTAATCAGGAGTCATTGCTATGTTTAAAAACCCCATCACATTGGCACAGTATGGCTACATAAGCTTGTGGAATTTTCTATAAACTCATGACTGTATGTCTAGTAATTTATGTTGTATATAATTTTAACAATGTTTCTGCTGATGGTAACTTGATGCTACCAGAAGAACTGGTTGCAAAGAATCAAGCTGTTTGGAGAGTAATGATAAAAGATATTTGGTTACATGTTAAAGGATCAAATCTCCTTACATGTTCACTGGAGCTGAACAGAACAGAGGTAGTATGTAATGAGGAAAGACGGGTATATGAACATGCTTTTAAGTGAACTTGGCAATGTACTGAGACTGAGGCTCCCTCTGGAGTAATTCGGGAGAATGGAGAGGATGGCAGAAGTACAGTACCATTTTCCTTTATGCTTGATGGGGGTTATTGAAGAGGAAACAGCCCTCTTGGTGCTTGGAATCTGTTTTCTGTGCTGTATTTATCTTGCTGTTTTTCTGTGGATGTTAAGAGTGAAAACATCACTGCTAATGAGTTGTTTTGTGCCGTTTGTGCATGTAGAGAAGCCACAAAATTACAGAGGGAAGCTTCAGCTCTAGAAACCTCTCTGGAAGAGATGAGATTAAGAGGACATAATCTGCTGCTTGAATGCAAGGTGCAGGACTTGAAAATCAAGTTACTGTTTGGATCACTGGATGACATCAGTGAAGTAGAGGTACTTAAAGTGTTTACAGAAGATAGATATCATGGAGGAGCACTTACTCATGAATTTAATTTTTCTTTCCTTACAGGACTGTTTCTGTTACATAGTAATGTTCAAACCAATACACTCTATTCATGTGATCAGGTCTCTTTCATTCAAAACAAGGATTTATTTTTATTTTTGTATACAGAAATATATGTTTGCAAGTACTTTTGCTTGTGCTTGAAATGTACTCTTGTGAAATATATAAAATCTTGTTGTACAAGAAAATTGATATGAAGATAAGTAATAGGATACACAGGGGTCAGTTCAGAAATGTAAATAAATACAGCATGTACAAGGGTTGAGACCATATTTGGTCTATCGTCCATAATATAAATGCTGTATATAAAATCATCCTTTTGGGTTCAGTAGATGTAGATATTCACAGAAATCAGGGATAGGCTAAAATAGAAACATTCCTTCTATCTGATGACTGCCCCTTATTATTTGTCTCCATCTTCCCTTTTTTTCCAACATACCTTTTGTGAGGAGAAATAAACTTTTTGCACTGTTACAAAAGAAATGAGCTGTGGCTTTTGAAGAACTTAAAACAATTGTGTGAATTTGGAAGGAGTCTTCTTGAACCCATTCCTTAGAAAAGTATTTTTGCTGGAGGACAGGTGTGAACTGGGCAGCAGACAAAATGCAGGCAGTGAGGTGGGGTGGGCAGTCCGTGAAGGGAAAGAACAAGAACTGCTAATGATTAGAAGATGTAGGAACTTGGCTCTTACTGTTTCTGGATAAGGAAGAGAGGAAACCAAGGAGGGGAGCAGAAGGAATAACAACGTTATTGTTATTCATAACAATGCAATGTGGATTCTTAATTAACCTCACTGAGAAGACCAGCAAGGTTTGGTTCTGAGAAAAAATCTTGGTGGGGAAGGGGTCTAATAGTGAGTGATATCACTATTTCATGTTTCATTTGAAGGAAAGGGACTGAAATTCAGGCAACAGGGAATACAGAATTCTCTGCTTATGCCATACAGAACTGAAGCTCCTCGATTCTTTTGAGTGGAAGAAGTGCCTCAGCTTACACACTTCAGCCTTCCCTTGGAAGGTATTGAGGTATCAGCGAGTGTACATCTTTCCAGTCAGGAGATTTACAGTATGTTCAGTGTTGTAAATAAACAGATTGCTGCTGCTTTTAGCATAGCTTCAAGCTGAGTTTAGCAGATGTTTTCATCTTCGTTTAACAGGTGTGTGTGTTAATTAGGCTCGTGAGAGCTTACCAAGTCATTGCATTTGGCCAGGGGAAGAACCATGGATTAAGTTTACCTCGTACCATGTTACCACTGTCTCTTAATTTTAGAACCTTTTAATGAATTGGTTTTACAGTTTCAAAGTTGACTGTTGTATTTCTGAACTGGAATGTCCTTCATTTTATAGCTAGGAACTGAAATAGAAGGCACCCAGACTCGATCAGGGATCTATGAAAGGGAAGAGAGAATTCAGATAGACTACAGCACCCTAGAAGTTGACCTAAAGGTAATCTTTTCTGTCTGAAATTGTTAAAGACGGAGTGTCTGATTTTTATTTTTGTGAATGGTATTTTATTTTTTACGTTGTTCTTCACCCTGGTCTCTAAGTGACACTTGGTAAAACTACTGCTAAACTGAAGTTTATGTGTGCTCTGGTTTTGTATTCATGATGTAGCATTGATGTGTGGGATTTCTAGATAGGTCAGTTTCGCATATAACTGGCTTTAATTTACAGCTTACCTGAACCACAAAAATGGAATTGAGAGACTTAATATAACCTTGATTTTTTTTTTTCCTTCATCCTTTACTTTCTGCCTTGAAGTTCCAACTTCAGTGTTAAGGCTCAAAACTCCAGAACCCAAGGATGGCTATGGGGGGGTTGTTTACCTTCTGTTTGTCATATTTACAGAGACTGAGGCTTCCCATCCTTCCCTGTCTAACATCCCATTATGTCACATTTTCTCAGCAGGTTTAGTAATTTTTTTTTCCCTTTTAATCTTGAGGAAAATAGTTAAATGTCAGAAGCTAAGCACAGAGCAAAGGATCAATCTGTCATCAGTAGAACTTATCTCAAAGAATTCACCAAGAAGCTCTTCTTTAAAAATCAAGGAGTATAGCACTAATCCTGCTCCTGTGTTGTATTTAAAAAAAAATTGAGGGAAAATAATTGGCTTCCTGTTTTTAAAGGTTTTGGGGAAGAAGAATGAGGGCCTGGTAGACTCATTGCAAGAAATAAGACCTGCGTGGCATTTTCAGTTGTGTTTCAAGTTAAAGCTATTAGTGAGTGGGGTAATTGTTTCAGGAGCCATGAGTGCTTGCTAAATGTACTGAAATGTCTTAGCCTAAAAGCAAATTAGATTGCTCTGTTGGCTTTTTTTCTGTAGGAACTAGAATCTGATAAAGATATAGATGATCATGTGAAGCAAATGCAGCAGGAAATCAAATCTAAAGAAGTCACATTAATGAAGACAGCTGCTCCAAACCTGAGAGCAGGAGAGAAGTTACAGATAGCTCGGGACAAGTTCCAAGAATCGATAGATGGTAACACTTGAGTCTTTCATGTCATTCACTTTTGTGATTCCACCCTAACTGAAATTCCTCTTCTTGGGGTTGGTCTTGTTGGCTTTGCCAGTTTCAAATATTAAGGTATTTTTTTGTGTTCAAGTGTTTATCCTCATTTATCTTTTTAATTATATGTAAACAATTCATTAACATACACTTGAGTGTGAAGTAGTTTGTTGAAATACAGTTTGAATGATTGGGACGATATTTGTTCCTCACATGACATCATGAAGTGTTTTTTACATGGTTTCTGAGAAGTACTGAGTTTAATGTTAAAATTGCTTAAACTTTTCTTACATAACTGAAGGAACTATGTATGTTGTCCAAAACTCATACATGAGCATTTCTGCAAAATGGTTAATATCTCCAGAGAGTTTTGAAGATATTAACAATGTAAGAAACTTAGGGATTCTAGAGCTGTACCAGGTCAGTGCTGGTGCTGCTTAGGACTGCCTGGTTCCCAGAAGGAATTAGAAGAATATTGTTCCTTGCTTCGGACAAATGTGTCACAGAGCAGGTTGAATACATTACAATTTTGCTGGTTTGTGGGTCTTCCATTTGAAATCTGGAAGGAAAGTCACACTATATTGATATGTTCTTTTTCTGCAATAAGTATTTTCTTTGATGCTGCTCATGGTGTATACCCAGTATATATTTGTTCTTTGTATTTGTGTAAGGACTTCTTAAGGAGTACTTCCTGGGATTTTATTTTTTTTCCATAGCTTTTGAGACCAGCAGACAGGAGGCCAGAAAATGCAAGCAGGAATTTGAAGAGGTGAAAAAAAGGAGATATGAGCTGTTTAGCCGGTGCTTTGAACATGCCTCCATAGCCATTGACAGGATTTACAAGAAGCTTTGCAGGAACAGTAGTGCTCAGGTGTGTTGTGCTCAGGGGCTTTGCCTTAACGGCCTTACTGGATGCTTTGTTACCTAGAATAAAGTAGCACTTGTGGTTTCCAAAGACAGTCTCAGTCCTTAGGAAGAAAATTACAGAAATAAAGACTACTGAAGTTTAGGGTCAGGGAAGGAATAGGCAATAAGCCTAAGTATGCTTGACATTAGAGAGGTAATCTGCGAGCAAAATTGGGAACTATTCAGCTTGGCTTAGTCTTACTCTTTGCTTTTAGCAGACTTGTAAATTACCAGAATACAAGTGTGAAATGTAATTGAGTACTTCATTTAAAAATAACATTGGTTTACACATCAAGTTATGCTAGTAATAGTCATTAGTACGGACAACTGAAAATCATAAATCAGTGCTAATGTTTTGTACAAGGTCTTGAAGCACCTTCTACCCCACATAAATATTTAGAAAACATAAACAGACATAATATGTTTGCAACTTTAAAGAAACATGTAGAAAAATTGTCTCACAATTATCATTGTTACTGCACCTGTGTTAATACCAAAAGTCAAGAGGGAACTCCCAAATGCTTTGTTTATGTCAAATTCCATAGACTGTGGAATATTTAAAGGATTGAACTCTAGTCTGCCTTAAGATTTATGTTTTCCTTCAGCATGCTGTGTGTTGTTTTGGTTTTCTTCCATGATGTCTGTGATCTGAGAGGAGCCATTTGAAATGAGAGTTAAGTAAGGAAATTTCTCTTACCTGTCTCCACTTGTGCGGAGGGGAAGAGTCTATCATTTTATTGTCTCTTCTGTTAATGAGAAAAATAAACCACATGGCAAAGATCTTACCCATCATACCTGTAGTGTTTAGGAAAAATGGTGGTTCCTTTAAAATATTGCTTTTAAATTTTGTTCCTGGGAACCCAGATACAAAGTACAGTAAAAGACTTTAAAACAGGCAGTCTTTGTCTAGCTCAAAGCTAGGTTCTGTAAAGCTAACCTTCCACCAAAAAAAGGCAGTTTCGCAAATATATTGTCTTCCAGGCCAAAAAAGAAGAAATCTGCTTTTGAAGTCTAACATTTTAATAATTCAGAAAATCAAAGCAGTTACATAAAAAGTGATAAAATTAATTTTGTTCAGTAGTTGAAAGTTTGGAAATAACAAATATGTGGTGCCATTTCCATACTGGTTTTGTTACTGAGCCTCTTGGTTTTTGGTTTGTTAACAAAACCATATTCTCTGGGAACTGGATACTGCTGCTCTCAGAATGGATGAATACGTTCCTTAAAGGGAAGGAAACTCACTGGTTTCCTCACTAGCTCAGGCAGTATTTAAACCTAAAAAATACCAATCTAAATAATTTGATAAATCTCACTATTAACTATTAAATATATTTGTTTATAGGCATTCCTTAGTCCGGAAAATCCTGAGGAGCCCTATCTGGACGGCATTGGCTTTCACTGTGTGGCTCCAGGCAAGCGCTTTATGCCAATGGACAGTTTGTCAGGAGGCGAAAAGACAGTGGCAGCCCTCGCTCTTGTGTTTGCCATACACAGGTAGAAGAACTGTTCTGGTATTATCCAGGGGAAAAAAAAAAGTATTAGGGTATTCACCAAGTAGGTGATGGAAAGAGACAGTGTTATGCTTACACACGTTAAAAAAAAAAATAATTCTCCTAATGCAGTGTTCAAGCATTGCTGAAGTCCTTATTCTTTATCTGTCATGACTTTATATATTCAATGTAAAATTTCATGTTAATTTAAAATATTAACTGTTAATTAATTTCTTGTCTATTATTTAATATTAAATGTTAAATTATACCTAATTATTAAATTACAATAAATATAAGAATAATATTGCAAAATACTATCAACTTTATTCATGAAGTAATTAGAATGTTGATTAACATTTTGGTATCTCAATGCAAAATACTGTCTTGTCTTCTACAGCTTTCGTCCAGCTCCTTTTTTTATTTTGGATGAGATAGATGCTGCACTGGACAACACAAACATCGATAAAGTAAGTTGCTCTTTTACCGACAATATCTGGTACCTTTTACAAAAGGGTGGCTACTTCCTTTGCAGGGTGTTGGGATACAGAGATTGATTAGCCCGACTGAACCTGGTTTAAATTAGATGGGATTTAGGGCTAAAGTAATGCGTCTATGAGATATGGGAAAAATTTAAATTCCTTAATCAAAGAGTGTTTGATGGTCTCTAAATTGTGAATGTGAGAGGAGGTGGTGAGGAGTGTTAAGGTGTGCAGGTGTGTTGTGTAACCCCATGTACCACAGTCTGACCTGGAGGGCACCTGGGAATTGTGCTGCTTGGAATTGGTAAGGCCTTGGACATATGCCTGGATTTTCTTCTGTGGAAGCATTCTTTTTCAGAACAGTATTTCTACTAGTATCACTGCTAATGTCAATCTTGATAGAGCCTAACAAACAAAAGCAGGTGTTTAAACACCAAACATGTTGGTTTTTCCCTTGATGGCATTAACTGTGATGTGCCAAATACCCCAGAGTTTGCTTGGAGGGTACCTCTGGAATAGATAGCTGGGAAGCTCTACCACTTGTGCCTGCCAGATAGAATTCAGTTCCTTCTTGGAGATTACTAACTCACTGTGAAAGGTTCCTGAACCTGAATTCCCTAAATAATCCTTGGGATGTAAGTCCACAAGGGTTACCCAGGCCCTGAGGTTGTTTTAACTTGGTGCAGTGTGTTTCAGCAACATCAGATTGGATGAAGTGGGGCTATAATGAATCCCTATGGAAGCTTTAGGGTTTGGCTCTCAGTGACGTGATTAAAAACAAGATTACACAGCACACAGCACCTCGGTGAGCTGAGCTTCTATCAGATACTGCTCTGCTTATGAGTCTCACTTGGGACCACTCTAAGATGATGTATTCTGGTTAAATATGAGTATTGTGTTTTCTGTGTGTTATTCTTTCTGGGCTCAGATGTCTCAAGACTGATGACTTGGAACAGTGTAGGCTGACTCCAAGCATTCAGTTTCTGTTATACCATTACTTCTGAACTTCACATTTCTGCTTTTTGTGGAAGCTGTGGTATATCAGGTGATGAGCACTGCCCATCTCTGCAGCTGTCTGGGATGGCTGGCTGGTATGTTTCCTGGCTCTGTCTGGAGCTGGGCAGAGACCCAGATAATGCCCTTACCTGGTTGTTACCTGGATGACTATTAATCCAAATAAGTTCCTCTTGCAGTTAGACAAGCCCCAATCCTGTGCACATTGCACTAGGATGAGGATTTCTGGGATGTTGCCAGCTTTCCATATAGGCTACCTATGATGCATTAACAGAGCTGATAATGATTAATAGGGTGCACTAGGCACTTTGCCTCTCTGAGGAGGCTCATTCTGCCTGGCAGAAGAGAGGTCCCCTTTAATGCCTAAGGATGTGCTGAGCACTGTTCTTGTCAAAACACTGGAAACAAAGAGGTGATTTTGCCTCTATGCACCTGGATTTCTCAATTCAAACTTAGCTAAAATTAAATACTACAAGTGAGCAAAACTGACCTGTGAAAGATTATTGCTGGTACTCACTGGTATCTATTTTTTTATCCTAAGAAATTAATCTGTTTCTTTCCATTCTTTCAGATTGATGATGTATTAAAGCAGATCTCTCACTAATTAGAACTATACTTTGAAATTATTGTGACATTTGTAACTTACTAACAACAATTCTTTCTGTAACTTGCTAACAGTTCTTCCATAAAAAAATTAATGCCATGTCACGTAGATAGAACTGTGCAGGCAGAGGGCTCATTAAAGGTACTGATTTTCCTTTGTGCAGCATTTAATTTATATTGAGGGACATTGCAATCTCACCAGTTAGTAACTTAAATTTTGTACCTTTAAGTTGCATTATCATTGAGAAACTTGCTGCTGTCTGCAGTGAACTAATTTAAGATTATTATATAGCCAGTAGAACACACAAACTTTTCACACTTTTTAAAAAACTTATTTAGGGATTTCCACCTTCCTTTCTAGTTGTATAAAGTAAAATTGTTATTCATTGGCACTGGTGTCTTTTTTTATAGCATTATTCATTGGAATTAACTATTATTTTCTTAAAAGTTTTCAAAAAGCAGCACACTTGAGGGGTTGTCTTAAAACCGTGCACAATATCTGGCTTTTAAAACTGGTTTACTTCTCATTTTAGCAGTCTTATTTCATTATGGAATTCTGCAGCTAGCACAGTTCAGTTCTTCCCTTGCCATTCCCTAATCACGGCATTGTTTCAGGTTGCCAGAACTAACTGAAATACTTGGTTTCTTTCCAAAGGTCTCGAGTTTCATTAGAGAACAGGCACATGAACAGTTCCAAATGATAGTTATTTCCCTGAAGGAAGAGTTCTATTGCAAGGCAGATGCATTGATTGGAGTGTGTCCTGAGGTAACAATTAATTATGGTAAATAATGCACATGGAGTTGTTGAAGTGCTGGGTCACACTTGAAGTGTTGCTCCAGTGAACCATACACACAGTTGGTGGCTGGGTGTGTCCTGCTGTGCAGGTGCTGGCTCTGGGGAACATCCTTTGGGGAACTCAAGCTTGTGATTGCATCTCATAGTTATTGAAATGGTTATTTCAACTACCAGAAGTGTGTTACATGGTGTGATCCTCCCTCTTCTCAGTACAACGGTATTATGTTCAGCCAAGTCCTGACCCTGGATCTTACAGAGTACCCAGAGGGGGAAGAGCAGGACACAGCAGAGAAGCCCAGCCATGGTTCTCTCTTCGAGTAGCGCATGGATGGTATCAGGGCCAGGTGACAACAGGAACTGGATTCACAGCGGACTGTTACAAACCTGAGTCTGATTGTGGCTATTAGAGGTTGACAGGGAAATGTTCACTTTTCAAGTGAAGCAGTTTTGCAAAATATTAAGGCAGTCAACTGCTACTCCTTGATGCAGCTTTGTTAAGGAGTGAGAGCCTGAGGTTATTTCTGAGGTGTGCACACTGGTACCCAAAGCTTTCATTACAAATATTTTGGCTGTAAGAAGTGCTGCAGGTTTATTTCTGTAAGTCTAGTATCCCAAAGAACAAGCCTCTTGCTTTTCTTACGAAAAGTCCGTAGTGCCAGCATGCTGTTTAGGTGTTCACTGCTCCACTCAGGACCTTTCGTGTTGTAGCTGCATCTATTTGCCATCAGAATAGGATTATTTCCTCTAAAACAGTAAGGTATTGGAAAGTGTTCATCATCTTGGGTGACATTTGTGACAACCAGAAAGACTTCAGTCTTCCACTTCAGCCTTACGCAAGTATTAGTTAACTGTACAAAAACTTGCGATGCAGCTCTAGAGCTGTGATGTAACCTTGAAAAATTTCACCTCTGCACTATTTTACTTTGTACAGAAGTGGAAAGAATGAGTCCTGCTATAGAGGCAAATGAAAAATAAAATGTAATGTTATTATGCAGCTGTCCCAGTACACTGAAGTTACTTTGCTGGCCGTTTTTCATCTAAGCAGTTGAAAGTTAATGAACTTTTCATCTAAAGTTAATGAAGTTGGGTAAAGAAAGTTGAAAGCTGGAATCATTTTATCTGGCTTATGTTCCACCTCTATGTGTGCTGAAGAGCTTCCCTTGGTTTCTGGCTGTTCATAATAATTTTACCTTGTGTTCACAGAGCAGGTTCCTTTTGTCCTGTGGGTTGCTTACACATACCTGCCTTATCATGTGCTGTGAGCCCTGGGCTTGTGCTAAGCCTATGAGGATCTTGCCTCAGGCAGGAAGATTGTCTGAGCAGTAGTGTAACATGTTTCACAGGAATACAGATGTTCATCCAACACTTGTGTTATTGCTACACTTCACTGAATAAAATAATTTACTCTGAAGCATGAGTCAGCATCAGTGCCTTAATTCAGAATCCAGTAACAGATGTATTAGGAGATAAAATAAGCCCTCACTCTTCTGCTTTTGAGGATACAATAGATGACCCTCAAGACAGGAGGCTGCTGGACAAGCTACAGTTCAGCAGTGTCTACAAGGGAAGAATCACCAGTGCTGGGTGTAAGCTGATCCTTACCAAGGGGAGGGATGAGATTTCCTATTGTGGACTTCAAGCACATGATAAGGAGTTGCATAACTTTAGGGCTTAAATAGTGGTAGTAATGAGGGTCATAAATACCTCAATGGTATGTGATGGATTTTGCTTCAGCTTGAAACAACAAGTGAAGCATTCTGAACTGATTATCAGGATCCCAAAGAGCCCGACTAGTCAATTTCCGAAGCAGCACTTTCCAGCAGCTGCAGGAGTTGGTTGTGTGAGGAGAGAGTGAAGACCTGCCAAACCACAGTTCCGAGAGAAAAGTCACCTGCCAGACCCACCCCTTGCCTTCCCTGTAAAACCCCAATACAATGTGACCTCCTCTCAGAAGACATAACCAAAATCCTTAGGAACCTGAAAGGAGCAATCCTTCAGACCTGCCAGGTACACCTGTGACGATACGCCATCAGCACAAAGAACAGCCCTGGATCTGCTTTCCTGCTGACACTGAGGTGAGAGCCAGCTGATTGGAAAACTACATGTGCTTACCAGTGCTGGCAGCTGCAATGGGACTTCTGTCTCACAGCATAATGCTGGTAGGGGAAATACCAGGTACTACTGAGCCTCACCTTCACCCTTGGAACAGTTGAACCAAAGGCAAACTTATTAGGAATTACCTGCTGTCCAAGGCAGCAGGTAGCAGAGTCTGTGATGTAGCAATATTTTCAACATTTCCACAGGAACCCACTGCAGAGAGGTCAGGAACTGTCAGCCGTGCAGATGCAGCAATGTTCCAGCCTTTCCTCCCCAGGTGATCTTGTGTCTTACCCAACAAACGAAAAAACAAATCTTCATGCCAAATGTGGAAATCATGCTGTGGGTTCCATAAATATGGAACTGCGCTTCAGACTCAGGGATCAGAGACTGAAGCCTGCAAGACCCCTGAAGAATCCAGAAACCCACCTGCAGTTCAGCTTATGGGAGAACTGAAACACCTCTGTTTCAAAGGCATGTGTATCAAGAGACGCTTTTGACAGATTCAAATGTTGGGTGGCTTCAGCTGGGGAAGAGTTTGGTCCAAGTGGCTTCACATAGCTGCAAAGAGAAGTTGCATCTGCTTCTATTGGACCCTGCAGGTGCTGCCTGAGTGGTCTGGCAGTGCCAGGGGAGGGATTTGACTCTCAAGATTTACACACATGACATATTTATGGCTTTAGAAAAGAGAAACCTAGTATGTACAATTTTATTCCACTTAAAATCATGGAAATACCAGCTCAAAACTTTCCATGCAGCAGATATAAAACACCTACAGTTAAAAAGCTTCTGAGGTGGGCCTTGGGTGTTTAGGGTTTTTTCATTCAAGAGTGGATATATCTGACTGCTTGATCCTCTTAGGAGAATCAGTGCCACTTTCTCCTAACTTCCTTTTAGCACAGTCCACACACGATGTTCCTGGGGTGAGAGAGGGGAAAGAAAACACATTGATACTGCTACATCCATGTGCTTGGTGTACTTTTTATGCTAAGCACCAGCTAGCAAGATAAACACAATCCTGGCCCCCTGAGGTTCTCATATTTGGATTCTGACTTACATGTAACATTAACCCTGCTAAAGGTTTGGGCTCAAGCTCTCCCCCAAACACCCGTGGAGCTCACACCTGAGTCTGGATCCCTTATTCAGAGGCCCCAGCTTGAGCTGGAGGGTTGAAATAGATTATCGCAGTGGTCCCAACTTGAACCATGCCTGAAGTCTGCAACAAAAATCCTTGGTCTAAGCTGCTGTTGAAGTACATAAACAGCGTAACTGGAGAGTAAAATGAATGGAACCAAAATTCCTTCAAAACCAGAATGTTCACTTAGATTTTGTGGGGTATTACACACAATAATTCTCTTGGGTTTTTTACTTGGTCTGTATTCTGAACTACAAGTAAACAGGTGCTAAAACTACCTAAAGATGGTGCTAACAAGTTAGTAAAGGAGGACTGTTAAGAGGGACTGGAATAAATTGTACTCAATGTTTTGGTTTCTGTTCCACCTAATTGTACTTTATTGAAAATGGGATTTATGAACTCAGTTGAGAGAAAGGTAAGTTTAAAATCCCATTGGAATTACAAAACTAATCTCTGGTTTACACCTGCATGCAAGTGTTTTGGAGCTTGTGTGCTTTTTGATTGGGAAATAGCAGGAGTTTCACCTCCTGCACTGCCAGAGGCCCTTAGATGCAGTACCGAATGATACTTCTATAGGGTTCTGATGTTGGCTGCAGCAGCACAGATCTCTCAGGAGTGGAATCTTAAGTTGTTTCACTATATTTTTTCCATCAATTGGAATGCATTATTGCTTGCGTTAGTCACAGAAATATCACAAAGCAACCTGAACAGCTGAGCTGAAAAATCACCTTCAGTACCACATAACTTGAGATTCACTTTTCCTGGCCCTCTTAAGGAAGGCTTTTGAACAGAAACCTCTGTTTGGAAATCTAAGCAAAAAAATCTCATTGATGTTGCATGTAAAAGCTCCAGAAAATCTATATAAAAAGTTACTAGCATTCACCAGAGCACTTTGAGGTAATACTACCATTTGTCATTTGATAGACCTGAAAAGGCCATCAGTTACCTGCTGCTAGGCAAAAAGAAAACCAGAAAGTAAAAAAGAGAGTTCACCAAACTTTCATAGCTAAATCAGAGCTCTGCACAGTAATTACTTAATTACTTTGGAAATAAGAAGGGTATTTTTCTTGTGTTGGTAGGATTATGGAACTGTCTGTGAAAATAAAAACGTTTCTTACCCAACAGTGTTGTGCTGTCCACCCGATCAGCATCTAGAGAAGTGTAAGAGACATCAGCAACACATGAGCATCCAGTAAGTTTTTATATAGTAAGTTTTTATAGTTTTATGCACCATCCCAAAACAGCAAAGTTGTATTTAGAATCCCAGAATGGTGTGGGTTGGAAGGGATGTTAAAGCTCATCCAATTCCACCCTCCTGCCAGGGGCCAGGACACCTTCCACTATCCCAGGTTACTCTAAGCCCCGTCCAGCCTGGCCTTGAACACGTCCTGGGATGGGGCAGGCATAGCTTCTCTGGGCAACTTGTGCCAGGGTCCCACCATTCTGATCATAAAAACATGTCCTCTTTATATCTCACCTAAATCTGTGCCCTTTCAGTTTGAAGCCATTTGCCCTTGCCCTATCCCTATGTGACCTTGTCCAAAAGTCCCTCTCCAGCTCTCTGCGAGCCCCTTTAGGGACTGGAAGGCTGCTGTTAAGATCTCCCTACAGCCTTCTATTCTCCAGGCTGAACATCCCCAGTTCTCAGAGCCTGTATCCAAAGAAGTAGTGTTCCAGCCCCTCATAATCTTTGTTGCCCACCTCTGGACCCACTTCCAGCAGGTCCATGTAATGTTAGGGACCCTCAGACTCAAGGCAGCTCTGCAGGTGGGGTCTCGCCTGAGCAGGCCAGAGGAGCAGAATCTCCCCTGCTGCCCACGCTGGGGGCTCAGCCCACCGCAGGGGGGTTTCTCGGACAGGGCCTGTCCAGCTCACACCACCAGCATCCCTAAGTCCTCCCCTTCGTTGTTCCATCTGTTCATCCCCAGCCTGATTTGTGCTTGCCATTGCCCTGACCCAGCTGCAGGGCTTTGGCCTTGCTGAACTTGGTGATTCCATAGCCTTCTGTCTCCAGCCTATCCAGGTCTCTCTGATTATGATCCCTTCCCTACAACCAGAGCCCTCAGCTTGCTGTCATCTGCTGAGCACACACTCCAGCTCACTGTCTACATCCCCATCAAAGGCATTACATGGTCCTGGTCCTAACACAGATTCCTGGAGGAATCCAGTTTCCATCCACACATAAAACCACTGACCACAGCCCTGAGTGTGACCATCCAGCCCATTTTTTATCAACATCCCTGAAGTCTTCCTTTTTTCCCCTTTTAAAAGCAGGGGTTAGGTTTCCTCTTCTCCAGTCAGTGGGAACTTTCCCCAGCTGACAAAGCTTTTCAGATCACATAGCTAAGCAACTTCATTCATGGTTTAGAAGACTGAGAATTCCACCAGGACATGATTACTCCAGCCCAGGCTACTATCAACCCTGACCTCAGGTCCAGCAGAGCCTCTACTCTGTTGGGCTCTCCTTCACCTCTCCTAGGAAGTGGTCCTCAAAGCATTCCAGATTCCTGGACTGATTGTGGTTTGCTGTGTTCCTTTTCCAGTGAGTGTCCAGAGGTGTAGTTCCCAGTCTGCATCAGATGTATTTTGGTTTTACATTTCTCATTTCTTTAATAAAACCCTTTTAACAAACTCCCCCTGCTACATTTTAGAAGAGAGTTTGTAAATAGGCACAAAAAACCAAACCCTGACAGTTTGGTGATGTACAGAGCAGTTCTGCACACCTGAAAATGGTTTTGTTTGGAATCTTGACGTGTAAATGAGATCATGAGATTTTCAAATCTGAGTAAGGTAAGTAACTTCTTATAAGTCTAATGGAAATCAGACTGCAGATAAACTTCCTGAAATCTCAGTGGTATGATAAATATTTTTTTCTAGCCTTCATGGGAAGAAAAACATAATGCAGTCTAATTGGAATATTCATCAAGTCACAAAAAACAGGATATTAATTTGAGCATGCACTTTTCAGGGAAAGGTTCCTCCTATGCACCGCCTGGGAATAATTTTAGACAAAACAGTTTCACTGAAATGATAAATAAAAGAGCTGTCAAACAGCAATTCTTCCCAAGGTCATTTAGTTATTTTCCTCTGTTCTCTCGATAAACCAAAATGGAACTGTGCTTGTTTGGAAAACTTTAAAGAAATCTCTTTCCTTAGACATACAGTTGTTGTTTCTCTTCACTCTCTACACAACCCTAAGTGTACTAAACCAAATACTTATTGGATGCACTGATTTAATTTCCCATTCTATGCTTAGTCAGATATTGTGGCTCAACCAGCTGATCCCACCAGTTAATCCCTTCAATTCTCTTAGTCTCTTTTCCTGACAAGTCAGATTTCTGACAATGTAATACTCAATAAGCTGAAATAGTTCACATCATAAATATATGTTAAACCAAATACTAACAAAGAGACAAATCCAGAATTCAAGATTAAATTTGCAAGAATCCACAGACCTCCAAAATCCACAGATTTTAAAAAAATAATCTAGTTACAGTTTGGCCACATGTTCCAACTCTGCAAGTCCCTCACAAGCAACAAAGCTGCACACAAGGTCAGCGCCTTGGATCAGCTGCAGTGTTCAGGCAGGGCAAACTGCCCAGTACCTGCTCCAGATTGTGCTGTTGAAGAGGCCACATTACCTGGACTTCTCTGTTTGCAGATTTGAGCAGCCAGATCCTGGACATACTCTGGGAATTGTTGGAAGCAGTCCCCATAGGACACCACTTTTATTCCGTGCAGCAGCATATCTGCCTGGAGCTTAAAAAAGTGGTCTTCATTTTCTTTAAGCACCAACATGTAATGTTCTAGATCTACTTTGTTCTTTACTGTGTAAAGAAAAAGAGCTTGGAATATCTGGTCACGCAGAGTCTCTCCACAACCCAAAAACAAAAAAGACTTGGTTCGGTACAAGTTCTGAAGAACCTCCTGTGAAGGAATAGAAACAAAGAAGAGCCACATTTATTTCAGCAGACAAAAGCCAAGGTCAGAACTTTTAAAATACATCAGCCAGAAAAGGACTAGCAGAGCAGAACCTCACTAGTGCCCTGAAAAAAGAAAATGTTTTAGGACTAGGCCAAACTGACATTTCATAACCATTGTTCCTACACACACACACACACACACACACACACACACACACACACACACACACAAAAAAAGGCAAAATTATCATACAAATACGGGACTTGGAACAAGATGATCTTTAAGGTCCCCTCCAACCCAAGCCATTACATGGAATTTAAATAGGCATGTAAGTGTTGCCAGCAAAAGAATTTAAGTTGAAAGAATTAGGATGACAGAATATTGCATTCCTGTTAGGTCAATCTCTAAATAAGGAAAATGAATATTCCTAACCAAATGTTTGATTTCCTATGACAGCTAAGATGACATAGGTTTGGTTTCTTAGGGGTTTAAACTGGTACCAGGATCCTGGTACCAGTTTAAACTCCCAAGAAACCTAGCAATCTTATGATTATATATCCTTGTCCTGGTGTCCAGTATTTTAAGGCTCCTGTTCTTTACAAAGAAAGAACTGTGACATCCGCCTGAGGGGTTTGGTTGTGATTCAGCTACAGTACCCAAGGGCACAGACTGCCCTTGCAACAGAGCCATCTTTCTGAATAATTCTGAATAATTCCTCTGGTCCCCAAGTATTTAATGTATATGATCCCACAGAGCCTTAGGTGTCTTGTCTGCAGTGATTACAAGAAAACTGTTTGGCAAAACATAGTCAAAATTTTAAAGATTACACATACCATGACTTCAGGATCTTGAGTAACATCTTTATATCCGGAGGGATCAAGCACCATTCCACAGGGATCTGTATATAAGCCATGAATATGAAGAACTCCATATTTTACATGGCCCCTTGCCCACTGAAGAACCTAAAGCACATGCAAGATACATCCTTTGTTATAAAATACCACATTCACCTTGAATCTGCAGAACTATACAGCTGAACTGACTTATAAACCACTTAAAGCAGAAACAACTCATTTTTCACTTTCCTTCAGCAAGAGATTATAATTACTAATTACACAGCTCACTTTAAATCATAACAAAGAGGTGATGGCTGGTACTACAGCTGTCTCTGGCTTTTTGGGTTAAACAGCCAGTCAACCAAGAAGCAAGTTCCAGCAGCAGTGACAGAAAAGGTATGAACAGCAAACTAACTACCAGCCAGGTGAAATTCTATTTGTAATTTTAACAATGACTTTACATAAGTTAAATAATTGTGGATTTTTTTCCAGTAAATGGCAGGGAACTGGTTAACAAACATGTCACTGAAATGCTCCTTGGTAACTGTTACCAGATTATTCAGAATAAAGAGATATGTAAAAGAAATGTCTGGGCATCTGCTGTAACTTATAGACATACTTTAACAATTAACAACTTTTAGTCTTGACTCTTTAAACAGGAAAACATCTTTCACATCTTTCTATGTGCTGACTTGTCATAAATTAAGTCTAATAATTCTACTGCTCTCATTGTACCTTATCCTTATCTTTAAGGTCTAAAGATTCCATAGGTTTACCCTGTTGCTGACCAAATATTTCAAGCAAATTATCATAGTTTGTAGTCAGAACCATTGTGCCTCTCTCCATGAGCCTCAGGATGGATTGCAGAACCACAGGGTTCTGAATGTGCTGTTCTAAATTATCAAACACCTCCATTAAGCAATCCTGGAAGAAGTTGGGCTTCGTGTCCCCGGTACGCTGAGGAAAGAGGAGAGGAACACTCCATCAGGCCCATGTGCTCTGTTACAACTGCCTCCCACAGGAATCACACCATCTGGCTACTTAATGCCAAAGCATTCCTGTAAAAGAGGGCTTGAACAGTACACCAACCAAAACCACCCAAAACAAATCTCAATTTGTTCCAGTGTTTTTGCCTCTACTTAGCGTAGCTCCAAACAATTGTCTGAGTTTCTCAAGAGAGCTTGTAACACAAGTACAATAGAACAACACTAAAATTAGCTTACCCTGGATTCAGATATACCAGTATTTTACCAGTATTCAGCTATTCAGAATATCCTGGATATGCCTGAGATATACTATTAAGAGGGATGGCGGGGGGAGGGCCAGGGGGCAGTTTCTGTGTTTTCATTACTGGTGAGAAAACTTTATTAATGATTAAATCTGCTATGAACACATGCATACTTATTGTCACACTGGAGCTGTTGAGAGGCTCACCCCAGCCTACACTTAGCACTATGTCTGTCACCCAGATTATTTCAGCTAGAAGGAAGACTTGGCAAACCAGAAAACCTCTGGAAACTCGGATGACTGAGACCGGGCATGCACGGGCTGTCCTCAGGGAAGCGTGAGCTGCACTGGCCCAAGGTCATCAGTAGGCTCAAGACCCACCTACACTTACAAGGTCTCTCCAGTTATAGCCACAGATCTAGAAATTCCTCTTTCAATCTCAGAAACATTACAGCAAATATTTAATAGTCAGGACTCTTGTTTGCATTAATTCTGATGAATGCTATCTTACACTAAAACTCAGGGATTTTTTAGCCTCCCCAAAATGTACAATGTGCTGTATGATTACTCACAGAATTTCCATTTTCACCAGGAAAAAACCAACTTTCAGAAGTAATGTTTTCTTATAACAGAACAAAACTACATAGTAGGCTTAGAAATTAACAGAAGTTATAAACATACTCACTGGTGACATCTTCCTGATGAGATCATGTGCAACCACAAGCAGGTCTCTTTCTTTGATTACTTTCTTACGGAATTCAGCGACATCCCCCGGGTGCAGCACCTCTAGCTGCTCAGCTGCTCCAAGGACAGCCTCAATGCAGCTTCTCCAGGAGCAGAGTGCCGGGATTCCTGGGGCTACTGCAGCACTCACCCCCGTCCCAATTACCAGGAGAAGGTCCCAAGGCTGCTTTCTTATGAGACTTTTTAAGAATTTTCTTGAACACAGAAAAAAGAAGTGTTCATTGTTCATGGTGCATTTCCTGGCTTGCCTGAAGAGCTCAGGGACTGACTCCAGAAGTTCACCTGAGCCATTAAAGTTTCTGCAAAACACCAACCAACCAGCAGGAACACAGTTCTCCATTCCTACACAACAGGATGAGATAGGCAGCCACAGAAGCTCATGGCCTCCCCCAAACCAACAACAGCCTTGATGCCTTTCTGCCATTTCAGACAAATAAATGTGCATGATTAATGCCAGCCAAAAACAGGCAACAACTTCAAATCACTATTACCTCTGAGATCCAAATTGACAATTGCTAATTTCCAGGCCACTGGGCAAGCCAAACACCATTTCCAATGAAATTTTGAAAAAAGTAGGCAAAAGTTTTTCCAATGACTGAACTAATACACGTGTGATAGAAAGGAAGTAGAACTATTTCAAAGCGACAAGTCATACTATTCCAAGAAAACAAACTTTTGGTTTTTTCTGGGAAAAAGTGGAATATTTTATTCTCATTTATGATCACTGTAGGATATGTGAACATAGCAGTCGTGCAGGTTCAGATCAAGGGTTCATCCAACTCACTACTTTGACATTACAACCCACAGATCCCTCTCAGAGGTGTGTTCATGTTACATCCATAGTCTCTGCACAAACTAGCACATGGAAATGTGAGGAAAATCTGTCTTACATGATTACTCAGCAAATAAGTGAAAATGTATATAAACCATACAGCAAAATCACTTCTGTACAAACAAGTATTTCAGTAGTACAGAAACTCAGAATGCTACATTTCCAAACTACGTTTACAGATTTTCAGTTCCTGGTAACATAGTAATAAAGATGATTAACACATCTAATTTTGCAATCACCTGAAACTATGTAGGTCAAGCTATAATGTTCAACTTGAAATGGCCTCAGGAAAAGCCACAAACATGTAGGTATGGTTGCCAGCTACTGCCTACAAATAAAATATGTTTGATGACCCCATGCCTTCCTGCTACATTTAGCCCAAATTGCTTCCTCTCATTATTTATTCCTCATTAACAACTTGAATGAGCATGAAGTACTTGGTCAGTGAAGAAACTAGCTTCTGGGATGATTTCAAGTTTTCTGGCATGATGTTGTTCTTGTATTTAATATTCAATAGTTTATTCCCACTGTGGTTTCAGATTTTCATTTAGAGACAGATTTGTATCAACTCTAATACCAGTTACCTGAATTTCTGCTCACTTCTAAGTGTGGCCCCTTCTGGTGAATCCATTTCTGAGCCCTGAATAAAACAAAAAGCAGAATAATTCTTAATGCTTCTACCTTAGAAAATGCCAAAACCAAAACCAGATGTATTACTGTTGATTTTTTCTTTTTATTCCTACCAACTTCTTTAATATTAAGGCTCCATGTGTCACATCCCACTGAAGCAAGGCACTCATGGAAACAAACCTGCCAATGGACAAGTGTGCAAAGCCAGCATGCTCCTGTTAAGCTCCCAAATGCCATAGGACTGAGATAACAGAGATGCAGCTATTCATGCAGCTAAAATACTTGTATCTAAATTCAGGATAAAATTTATCATACCCACTAAAACTACAAGTCATTTCAAGTCAATTAATGAATTTCTTGATTTTATTTTTTTCATAATAACCAGTTTGTGGAACCCAGACTTCCACATGACATTCTGCTCACAAAAAGGCTTCTGAGAGCTACCTGGCTACATGACCAGACTGCAGAGTATGAGAGATTTTATTTAAAATACTTGCTGAGAAAAAAAAATAACTTATTTCTGTATCATCTATTATGTCTTATGTCTGAAGTACAAGAAAGACTCCATCTTGGCAGGAGAACTGGCTATGAGATCATTACTTAGAAAACCCCAAGTTTCATTACATGGGTTTATTTTTTTATGATGTAATTTCTATTTGGCTTTGAGACACAGTTTGTGGTGGTGGTGATGGCAAACTGCAGTCTCTAATTCCTCAAATAAACATTGTGCCAGAGCCTAGGGCTCCCAAAATTTAAAAACCCACAAAAAACCCCAACCAACCAACTCCAACCCAACTCAAAAAAAAGCCAAAACAACCCCCCTCCCCCCCAAAAAACAACCAAACAAAGAAACCCAAGCAAAAAAACCCCACAGATGCCTTCAGCAAAAGTGCCCAGAATGTCTTTTAAGGCAGAAAAATCTTGTTGTAATACTTATTTTCTCTGGACTCCCTCCCCTGACCAACAGTATCCTATGGAGTTGCCTCACTGTTATCACTAGCACATCCAAAAATCAGGACAATAATCTGTCTAGGGCAAAGCACTTCAAAATCACACAGAACCATCAAGGCTAGCAGAAACCTTCCAGATCATCAAGGCCACCACCCCAGCCTCACCATAATCACCCCTAAAACATGCCCCCACGTTCCACAAGACTCCTTCATACATGAGAACATTATGAGTGCACAATGCAAAAAACAACACAGGAAGGAAGGGCAACTTAGTTTTGTGGAAAAGATGGTTCTTATTTTATAACCCCATGCAAGAAAGCTTTATTAATGACAACTCCCCACATTTAATAAAAACATCCCACCACGAGCTGTTGTCAATGTTTCCTTTTAGCTCCTGAAGTTGCTTTCTGGAAGGAGCAGCCGTGCAAGGAAGCGGGAGCAATTATCCCCCACCACTCAGAGAAATGGCTGCGACAAGTGGTGGAGGTCAAATCTCCCCGTGGTCCGAGCACTGGGAGCGACTCCGGAACTGACCACAGGTGTGGACAGCTGCTTTTCAACAGGGTTTCCTCACGGCAGGCTGA
This sequence comes from Irena cyanogastra, assembly GCA_013397155.1. Classification (NCBI taxonomy): domain Eukaryota; kingdom Metazoa; phylum Chordata; class Aves; order Passeriformes; family Irenidae; genus Irena; species Irena cyanogastra. The sequence continues at coordinate 67,631 of VWZV01001297.1, forward strand.
AGTGGGAGCCCGCTGTGATCCAGGGATGCCTGACAGCCGGGATGGGAGCTAGGTCCTTACTCCCAACACAACGAGGGGATATCGGAACAACTTCTAACCTCACATCTTTCCTGCTCAACACACTCCGTTTTTATCAGTGAAATAAGAATATTCACCGATTGAAACTCCAGGTCACCGGGCTGACTCGACGAAGCGAGTGTTTCCAGACGCTTTTATATCTGAAAACAGCCGTTCAACCCAAAGGCAGCCGCGGGAAAAGGAATGCCCCGCCCGGGTCCTGTTCCCGGCAGCAGGCAGGGAATTGAGAGCGGCAGGAGCGGTGGGCTGTCTCACCCCAGCTCCTGCTCCCAGCGTGTTTCTTCTCAGAGGGAATTGGCGGGCACGGCACGGGACGCGACAGCAGCTCTTGTCGGTCCCAATTCCCTGCGGGCTTCCGGGAGTGACCCGGACGGGCTCCAGAGCCCAGCCTCCCGCTGCCCAGGAAACAGCCGCCCCACCGCCGAGGTTCCGGACAGCTCCTAAACGCAGATTCCAATCAAAATCTGCTCCCAAACCGCGGCTGTTCCGCTCAAACCCCCAGGAGGGTGGGCGGCGGGGAGGTAAACGGTCTATCCCCTAGGCCCCGGTCCGGGAATGGGCATGGGACCGGCCGCGGCTCCCTAAAAGTACTGAAAACCCCTGGGAGGCAAAAGTACACAGCTGTGGGTCTGTGTGAAATACAGCAGTCAGCTCTCAGTTACAGGAGAAAGCCAACTGGCTAACCTGAATATTAAGCAATTAGTGCTCTGAAAACGTCCTACTGATAGAGGTGTGAGAGATGAAAAACATTACGGTGAGGAGAATGCAAAATAAAATAAAAACAAAACAAAAAACAGCAACAACAAAAATAGGAATAGACAGCAGCGTTACCTTGGACGGCTCTACTGACGGCACGGCGGGGGTGGCTGAGGCATCATGAAGCACGATGCTGTGACGCCGTGACAGCAGGTGGCACAGGCCACCTGGGCACAGTCACCTGCGAGGAGAGCAGGGCAGCCTGGCGCTGCACACAGCTAGCTCCCTCCAGCGAGTCACATCGCCAACGCCCATGCCGCCTCCTCCTTTTTTTTCCCCCTAGCTTTTAGTGTCTTAAAGCCAGAGTGTAAAATCTTCCAGGTCCTTCAGCATGGTTTATTCTGGTGTTTGGTTACCAGTATTTAGCTCAGTTGCAACTTTTTTTCCATAAGCAGTCCCACCTCCCTTTGAAGCACCTTGCTTTAATCCTGACAGTTGGATGGGTAAAGGCTGTAATTGTGCCAAAGGAGGCTGTTACAGACCTGTACCCTCAAATTCCTGTTGCAAAACTCTGTTGAAAATGCATTATTCTCTGGTTTTAATTCCATAACTGGAGTTTTCAAAACTATGTGCAGAAGGAATTCTCTGGTGTGAGAGTGGTCAGGCCCTGGCACAGGTTGCCCAAGAAGCTGTGGCTGCCCCATCCCTGGAAGCGTCCAAGGACAGGGCTTGGAGCTACCTAGGATAATGGAAGGTGTCCCTGCTCATGGCAGGTGGTGGAACAAGGTGAGCTTTGAAGTCCCTTCCAATGCAAATCAGTCTATGATTCTACTCATGATACCATTTTATAATTTTTGAAGACTTCAAGTACTTCTTGGCATAAGCTTCCCCCTTTCCTTTGTTTCTCTAGTCAGCCATTTCCATTTTTTTGGGGTACAGTCAGGACTTAAAAGGTTTTGCATGTCCATGTGATAGGTTTGACTATTCTGTTATGTTCATGAAATGCCAGAGTTGTATTGATATTCTGGTATAGTCTTAGGAAGAATTTTGGTAATTATAGCCAGTTTTGAAGATGACACATAAGCACAGTTTTTACTCTATATCCAGTGTTTTGGCAGGAACAGTTCTGTTGACCACTGTGAAATCACTGACTTTCAACCTGTGTAAGAACACTGTGTCTTTATGAACTATCTGTGCGATATTCCCTTGACACCACTTTTTGTTTTGTTATTATTCTTATATTACTATATTGCAGCCTCTAGAAAGGCTTAACAAATATTTGGAGAATCGTATTCCTAGGACAAGGAAGATGGTGGGTAGGATCAGGGAGAACAGAGAGGGAGAAGGAAGAATGCAAGTAGCCTCACCTGAAAACTGACACGTGATTGAGTTGGGGAAGTTCTGCAGTGTTTTCAGCTCTTTGCCTTTCACCCTTCACTGCTGCCAGTCAAGCAGCAAGGAATTTCAACATGCTGATATTGAGGATTCTGTAAACCTGAAGGTCAAAGACACTGTGTTTTAAAAGAACTAGGTGATATTCTTCTCCCTAAACCCAACAACTATGTATGAAATCTAGTTTGGAATGCTATTTGACACTTTATTTTACTAATGCTGGAATGTATTACTAAAGAATTTGTTGTGTATCCTAGAATATTTTTTTCAGCTGTAGATAGGAATTACAAAGACTTGCTAAATATTTGCCGGAGCTTGAGACTCAACAGCTCACCCATCCTGTAGATTTACAATGCCTAATATTCTTTATTTCACATTCATTTAAAAAGAAATGTGAGAGGAAAGTTTTTGAAGAAAGGCCTTTGAAAGCATTTCCATTTTTCAGTCTGAATCAGTTAATTTGGTGTTATTATCTTTTCTTGTAAGCCTTGGTCCTTTCATATCCTTAAACTACACTATTATTTTAAAACCCCAAGAGTAGTCACAACAACAGTACATAAGCTCTGGATTCCCCTGCAAGGAGTTGGAAAGTTATTAAGGACAAAGAATACCAATACTTTCCAACCAAACACAGCACAAAAGTAACTACATAAAGTACAGTCAAAAGGAGGCTTAGATACTTTTCCAAATGTACGGTAAGAAGTGACAATGTATTATTATCTATTATATTTCCATTATTTTAAAATGTGAACAATTAAATATGACAGTGACATGCCAACACCATTATGAGAAACTGGCAGAAAGTTCAGGAGCAAAAGTCACAGTGAAAAAATAATTTTGAAGTGAGTTGAAACCCATGAACTTTGAAAAATGAAGGAGTTTCTTTCAAGAAGCAACAAAGAAAGGCAATTGAGGATGTCTGAGAGGTAAAACATGCACTTAAAAGAAATGACTACACCAGTTCAACACTTGATTCAACCTCAGCTTTCTCTCTCATAGTAAATCTGTTTGTTCAAGTGCACTAAACAACACATTAAGTCAGTTGCTTATTTGAGGGTTTGTTGCCAACTTTGGAAATAACAATTGGATGTATGTAATCAGGCTAAGAAATGCAGCTGGTTGTTTTTGGCTACAAGAAACAATGCATTTGATTATTCAGCTGTGGTTCTATGAACTGAGATATAGTGTTGATTACATTACATGTTTGACATCTTGCTCTTTGAGAAGTTAGGATAAAGTAAGTCCAAGCCTACATTATGCCAGAATCTGCTGGTTTGAAAGAAACCAAGCAAAATTCATAATTGTGGCGTTTCTCTCGCCCGCCCACACACCCACGCGGCATTTCCCGGTCAGCTGCGGAGCGGCGGGCACCACCGCGCTGGGGTCAGGGACTCGGCAGCGTGCGGCAGAGAGAAACAGCCCAGTGTGTGGTTGGCTTGCTGATGCAGTGCTTCTGTTTGTGTGCAGGCAGAGGCAAGAGCAAAGGAAGGGTCAGTCCCGGCTGTATTGTTCAGAGGATTTTTATTCTTCCTTTTCTCCAAAGAGGCAGCAGTGAGTGACCTCGAGCTACGCCCGAGATGGAGTAATAAAGGGGGCAATTACCTGGGGGATGGAACCTAGGGTTACCAATAGGGGTATTTCAGGGGAGGGATGAGAGGCGGCAAAGGGCAAATGGGGGAACTTAGGGTTGGAAAGAGGGTCTAATGGACAAATCACCTGTGAAAGCTCTGGTGATTGATACAGAAATTTCCTGAAGAACCGGGGCAGGGCTGAGGTGACAGACAAAGACAGATTGACAGGTGAAGTGGTGGGGAGAAGGGTGATTGACACCTCTGACAGGCAGGTGAAACGGCGGGAAAACTTGGACAAAGGGGCTCAGGGAAGGATCCACTCTGGGAAGGGCAGGGGGTACACAGGGGCAAACCATTTTATAACTAATTAACATAGAAATGTCTTAATAAAAAATAGAACAATCAAATAAACTCGAAAACAGAATACTACACATAATGAAAGCTTATTAAGCTTGCTGAAAAGTACCTTTAAGACACCAACTAACTTGTGCCTTATTTTTTCCATAGCAGGAAGCCAATCTGCCCCTGTTGATTGAGATAAAATTCCTTGCACAATGGAACTGCCATTTCCTCCCCTTTAGGGGATTACTCTTTTCTAACTTGGAGCTGACTGGATTTTACTAGTTTGTCATCTTGGTAAACAGAATAGTTTATAAAATACTGTGAAGAAGAAAGATACTTTCAGAAATTCAAAGTATGTTTTCAAAATCCAATGTCAGTTCAGTTAGTTTACTCATGATTGAATGTAAATATTAATTTTCAAAGATAAACTTTGACTTGCAGCACTATCTGTGTGTATGCCCTGCAGAGTGACATGATCTGTAAAATAACTCTGGATGTAACTGCAGGTATATTTTTAAAGCTGCCAAGTGTTAAGCACATCTGCAGCAACAAGGTCTCCCTTCAGTCAGCTCTTACCTAACAAAGTGTAATTACATCAAGTTTTGAGTTACTTTGCACCTGCCTCTCTCACACCTGCCTTCTATTAGCAACACTGAAAGTGTGATCATTTCAGTACGGTCATATGCAAAAAAAAAGTACATATTAAAAGGGTAAACGAGAGGGGAAACAAACTCCATTAACTGCCCTCTTTCTGACCTTGATTTTAGTTTAAACTTGTTTATAAAGAAGTCTGAATACATGAGTTTGCTTTTAAAAACTAAGGACTGTAACTACATGGGGTGTCCTTTGATTAAAGAGTTTGTATTGTGCATTTTTCTGACACAAACAAACAAACAACAAAACAACAAAGAAGCTCTGTCACAAGGTCCTTATGTGTTCTGAACAGCAGCAATGTGTGCAACAGTGGGAAAAGGAAGAAAACCACTGCAGAGAGGCAGAACTGTAATGGAAAAAGAGAGCAAAACAAAACCAAAGAGAAGGCATTCACAAAAAAAGAAAAAAAGCGAGAGAGAGAAAGAAGGTAAAAGGAAATAAAACATTCTGAAGGCTGGAAGGAATGGATTTAAATCAAACATACTACTGTAAAGAATGGGGAGAGAGAAAGCCAGACAAGAAGTTGCGCATGCTCAAATTCTGCTTGAAAAAGTTGCTATTGTTAAAGAACTTAACTAGGTCAAAGAAATAAACCTTGGGAATATTATTGTATGAACTTGTTAGTGAACTGGCTCTTTTCTGTTTGTCAAAAATCAGAAATTTAAAATGTTGGCCAAAATAATTTCATAAGTAAAATCTGTATAAATGAGGGACAAAAGTAGAGGTGTTACTCTGCTCTGTTAGATTAGCTGTGGTATTAAATAATAAGGTGAGTTTTTTCCTGCTTGGTGGGTTTTTGTCATGCAGTGGCTCCTTCTTTTACCCAGGCATGAATTTAACAAGCTTAGAGCACAGCTACAGATCAGCAAACTGAGAGTATCTAGTGGTGAGAACCAGCACAAGAGTCCAGAATGCAGTGCAGAGACAGAGGTTAAGATCTTGGAATTCTCTGAAACTGCAGCACAAAGAAGCCCTGAGGACAGGAACCTGTGACCCTACACAGTGATAGTCAATCAGTCTGGCTGTCTGACTCAGTGTGCTGATGGTCACTGTGCAACTGCAGAATAAAGCTATTGAATGGCCAAGTCTCATCAGTTTTCCAGTAAACAAACCTTTGTTTTGACATGGTTGCTAACGTGATCTCCCCTGTAGCTTAAATAGTTCTGCAAACTCCTGATCTGGGGTTTAGCTGTCTTTGTAATTCCTGTGAAGTCAGCATCCAAGGGAAGCTGTAAGTGTAACCCTTGAGCCCAGGGATGTAATTCAAAAGAAATTTTACTTCAGAAGGAAAGTTCTCTGTATCCATCCAGTTGCTGTGCCCTGTGCCCCCTAGCATGCCTTAAGAGAAATGAAGCATGTTTACATCATGCTTACTTAGATGGGTCAGAGAACAGCTGAAAACCAGATGATGTATTGTACATGATTTTTGGTGTGAGATCTCAGTTACAATCTCTTTTAATGTATGTTGTAACAAAGTAGTTTGCTGTAACATATGCTGTAATTCCATTAAATATTACAGATTCCTGCCCAGAGATAATTGGACACCTGCCTTCTGTTTTACATTTAAAAATCTGGGCCTTCATTCAGAACCACATAGATCCTGTATCACTGAAAGAAGATTTTGGACAAAATTATCACAGCAATGTCTTCAGACCTCAGCTTTAAGTACTTGAAATTATATAACCCATAAAAGCTCAAAAAGTTATAATATGAAGGTCTTGCACCTACAAAAGAAAGAAAATACCTGTAAGGATATTTTTGAGTATTAATGTTTTTCTAGAATATATGACAATAAGAAATTTCTGTAAGAAATTCTTAGTCTGTTATTTCATTAACTGTCTCTAAGTCTTTGTAACTAGATAAAGCATAAAAGGCTCTGTAATCTCCAGTTTTACTGGATTTATTGAGCAAGTATCCACTCCAATATTGGCTCATATTGCAATATGGGTCTCTCCAGAATTCCCCATTCTTGATAAGAAACAATAAAAGTAAAATTAGATTTATTCTACTAAAGCAATCTTGTTTATAGAAAATGCTAGTGAGTTTGGGGTAGCTTTTTAAAAGTCAGCTTTCTAATACATTGCTGCCTCCTCCTGCTACATCCCTTACAGTGACTCATGGCAGCAGAGATGAAACCAAGTAAAAACCAAGCCAATTTAGCAACACACTGTGGCTTGGGTGAAAAATTTCCTTTGGAGAAAATTCAGATACCTATCGGTAGTTTCATTTAAGTGTTAGTCCTGATTTTTGTGGAAAGATAGGATAGTAAAACAGTCTGACTAAGAGGAATTTCCCAAGGTTTCAATCTCCTTGTGTCTCATTGTTCCTTTTCACTCGGTTTCTCCTGACCTGTTAGCTGGAACAAATATAAACACTGCACACCCCAGGATGCCAGAATCAGAAGAATTCCTGTGCAGGTTTAGAAAGAATCTCTTGGATTTACAAGTCCAATTCTATATTTTAGTTGTAATGTTAAACAACAAGGAGCTGAGTTTAATACAGCAGTCACTATCTGATTTAAATGCCTCTGAATGAGAACATTTATGTAAATATACTCAAGATTAATATAAAAAATGTAATTTAAGTTACTGAATGCAAGTGAGAATAAATGGTTTAACTAGATACTGAAGAACACAGACTATCCTGGAGAAATCTACTGCAAGAAGAAATCTTAATTGTTACAGTGATTGACAAGGGTGTTGGCCATCTAAATATCTCCCAGAGCTGCAGCCACCTCACTGGCCAGGACCTGAGGGAGCGTGGATTTCAGACCAATGAGAATATCCAGACCGGGTCTTTCAAATGCTCTATTATAAGGAGTAGGCTGGGAAATAAAAGCCCTCAGCGCCACACGAACGTCCAGGGTGAGTCGTCTCTGTCTCCTTGCCCCTCACCTTCCACACGCGGCCTAACACATGGTGAACCCCGAAGTGACAGAACTCAGCAACACAGGGCAAAGGAGACAAGCAGCGTTAGAGCTGGGAGTCGGTGTAGAACCAGATTACAAGCAGCCTAGAGCCGGGATTGGTGTTTGGAACCGGAAAAATGCAGCTCGGGAGCTGGGAACGGCGGGGGAATCCATACGGTGAAAAACCAAGACTTTGCTAAGTAGCAGAAAGTGCTACGAAGTTTCTAGTCCTGCTTTTGGTGGACTGGAATCACTTAGGAGACCATGGGAGCTTGGATGTCAGAGCCAGAAAACTCTGTAACAAAGGTACTGATTTTCTTCTTTCAAAGAAAAGGGATAAACCACGATGAACAACCTCTACAAGTGTTATTCGCGTGGTGCGAAAACCATGAGCTGCACATACCAGAAGGGGACTTTTAGATTTGCCCTTTCGGGAGAAGGTTGGACAAAATGTATTTGTGCCAACCTCAAATGGCGATGACACAGCCATCGGTATTATAAAACCATGGACGCTCGTTCTGGACTTATTGAAAAAATTGGATTCGGAAAGGCAAAGGGGGAGGGGCAGCAGCGCAGTCACCTCTCGTTCCACCCCGCGCACTGGCCGGCATTGCCGCGGGAGCCAGCCGGCCCCGGCCGCCGCGAAACGTGCCCTGCCACAATGGAACTGGGGCTGACCGGTGCGGAGCGGTCGTGGGAAGCGGCACAGCCCCAGGAAGTGGCGGAATCCTGGAAAACGGAGACCATCCGGGGGCTGCCAACATTGTCTAGAGAGCCGGCAGCGCCGATTGCGAAATGTGGAGAGATGGCGCAGCCCCAGCAGCCGACCCAGGCGGGCACACCACGCTGCCGTGTTCTGGGGGAACAGAACGCGTGGTGGGCGCTCCTGCCATGCAGCCGCTCCGAGCCCTCCCGGGACAAAGGGGAGCTCTGCAGCCATTACACCCTGTCATATGGCCGCTGAGATGGCCCCCCCCACCATTCACACCGGGCCTTTCTCCACTTCCCATCACTACGGAAACCAAGAGGTCTGGTCCAAAGCCACGCCTCCATGGAGCCTGGCCGCACCTACATCGAGGGACGTCCCACCCCCCCATCCCACCTGTGACGGGGAGCGGGCCCCTGCACCCGAGCCTGCCTCTGTGGAACCCAGCCACACCTCCAGTGGCAGTGGCCCCGCCACCGAGCCTGCCTCCAAGGGCGGATCTGAGAAGAGCTGCGGACAGTAAACACAGAAGCAGAGCGTGGGCAAAACCCCTGCGGGGGGCTCACCCAGCAAAAAGCAGTGGGAAAAAACATGCAAAAGATTGGTGCCGTGGGAGCAGAAACAATCGAGTCTGCCCGAAGGAATGGGGTCGGATACACGGGATAACTGTCTCACAGCAGCTGAAATCAACACACCCTCTCATCTAGCCCCGCAAGGAGCCAGGCTGCAAATGGATGATGAAGAGCTTTTCCCTGCAAATGGATGATGAAGAGAAAAACAGACACCAAGTTTCCACCTCCGGAGAGCCTCACAACCACTTTACCTTTTGATAAATCAAGGTTATCATGTTCCAAAAACTCTAATAAACACACTGAAGGGTTATCATACAAAAGTTACAAAACTATACAACTATTTGTAAAATATGCCTTAGAGTTCATAGTACAATATTCATTATGGATGTTTGTGATTTTTAGGACCACAATCAATAAGCTTATGATCAGTAAAGTGTTGTATTTCTGTCTCAGGCAATTACTGCTGTGCATCAAGGAAGCCCTAGTGTGTGTATTAATATGTGTTTTTTTAATACTCCTACTAAATATTGTTCAATTATGTCAAGAAGGATGGGTAAGATCCAGGGGATATGCAATAAGATAACAAAATCATTTTATCATAGGAAAATTTCAGTTGCAAAGTTCTTTAACTGAAGTTTTGCCACTTGTCATCATTATAAAAGTTAAAAGTCATCTATTAAATCACTAGCAAAATTTCTAACTTTTAACAAGGACAGTAGGGTGTATTGCTTGGACTGTTATCTTATTAAAATTATTTTTGCACTATATACTAATAAAAGTTTGTTTTTAAAATATAAATACAGAAAACTTCCCCCAGCCAAGCTCATGGCCCTGATCAAGCCATGAATCTGGCTGGTAAAGAAAAATATATTAGTAACTTAAACCCTTTGTCCTTTGAGATAAATGAAAATAGCCTCGTCTGGAAGAGGTTTTTCTCAAGTCCTCATAGTGAAAAGGAGAACCCTTCAGTAACAGTGTTCAAAACCATGTTCTGTCCTATTTTTATTTATTATACAAAGAAAAAGGGGAAAAAGGGATTGGGGTGAGGCTACACCCCCCTTTTGAGTCTTAAGTAAATCATGTAACAGTATAATAACCCTATGATATTCAACTGCCTAAAATACACATTCAGTGGACACTGGAAACCACAGACAAGCATCCCGAAGTCTACCTACCTCATGGACAGTTCATATGAGAACTTGATTTGTTTACAAGCTATTTCTCATGCTTACAATATATTTTCCTGCTTACAAATTGTTTTTTCCTGTTTACTGATTGTTTTCTGGGTGTTGGGTTTNGCAAAATTTCTAACTTTTAACAAGGACAGTAGGGTGTATTGCTTGGACTGTTATCTTATTAAAATTATTTTTGCACTATATACTAATAAAAGTTTGTTTTTAAAATATAAATACAGAAAACTTCCCCCAGCCAAGCTCATGGCCCTGATCAAGCCATGAATCTGGCTGGTAAAGAAAAATATATTAGTAACTTAAACCCTTTGTCCTTTGAGATAAATGAAAATAGCCTCGTCTGGAAGAGGTTTTTCTCAAGTCCTCATAGTGAAAAGGAGAACCCTTCAGTAACAGTGTTCAAAACCATGTTCTGTCCCTATTTTTATTTATTATACAAAGAAAAAGGGGAAAAAGGGATTGGGGTGAGGCTACACCCCCCTTTTGAGTCTTAAGTAAATCATGTAACAGTATAATAACCCTATGATATTCAACTGCCTAAAATACACATTCAGTGGACACTGGAAACCACAGACAAGCATCCCGAAGTCTACCTACCTCATGGACAGTTCATATGAGAACTTGATTTGTTTACAAGCTATTTCTCATGCTTACAATATGTTTTCCTGCTTACAAATTGTTTTTTCCTGTTTACTGATTGTTTTCTGGGTGTTGGGTTTTTCTTCAAGGGATAAATGGATTACGGGTTGTTTTTAATAGTTAGGTTTTTCTATAAGAGTTAAATTGGTTAAGGGTTAAATACCCTTCTGCTTTTAAAGATAAACTGTAATTTGTAACCAATATGCATTATACCTGTGGCCTGAGTTCTGCCCTAACAGATCCTGGACATGAATGCTGCAGCCTCAATGAAAATTAGACCCATGCTGTCGTCTGTCACCTTGTTTGCAAAGGCCCTGGCATATACATGACAGAGAACAGTTCACAAAATTTTATAAAGACAAAAAGGGTGAGGTGTTACAGTGGTTGACAAGGGTGTTGGCCAACTAAATACCTCCCAGGGCTGCAGCCACCTCACTGGCCAGGACCTGAAGGGGCGTGGAGTTCAGACCAATGAGAATATCCAGACCAGGTCTTTCCAATGCTCTATTATAAGGAGTAGGCTGGGAAATAAATGACCTATGTCCTACAAGAACATCTGGGGTGAGTGGTGTGTGTCTCCTTGCCCCTCAACCCCCCACACGTGACCTAACACTTAATGTAAACAAATTTAAATAAATCCATTGCAAAAGCTTTACAAGAACATTAGAGTGAGGTTCCAGCTCAGATACTAGGAAGACAGGAAATATTAAAGTCAGCATTATCTGTTCATCCCTGATTTGCTTCACCACGGATTTGCACTGTGATACAACTTTATAGGAGCATATATTTCTTTTCCCCATCCTACTGCCTTGTCTTTCAGTACACAGGATGGATGGTGCTTGCTTCAAAAAAAAATTATCGTTATTGTCAAATGTACAACTTTTGTGCTTAATATAGTGCATATTCTCTAAATCATTGCTGGAGATGAAGCTACTTATTTGCAATGAAATCTATTAAGCCATTTATTTTAAACTTCCTGTGAGATAAGAGGAAATGATTCATGTAGAAATTTATGTAAAATAATATTTCTCCTTTTGGTTGCCTATTTACTAGAATCTGTTTTGTACTACTACTTTGCATGTTATAATACCCTAAAAGTACTCAAGGTGCTTCTCACTGACTACAGCAGTAGCTGTCTTAATTGTTTCTCCAAATCAGAGCTGGATCCTCAGACTTTGAATCCAGATCACAAAAAA